>PVJS01019084.1:0-34122 GCA_004027185.1 Glis glis | reverse complement strand
GTAATCCATTCATCTGTTGATGGACATCTAGGTTGGTTCCCTAATTTGGCCACTGTGAAGAAGTGAATCTATGGAATTACTGTCATAAACAATGTGTACATATGAGATTATACCGACATCATTCTCAGTGCTACATGTGGGGGGGGGGCGGGGGGGAGGGACACTAAGAGCTGTGTGCATGTATGTTAACACCAAACTGATACTCATCGTGATGTGAGACTCCAATGCACCAATAAAAACATATAAAAAAGAGAATGTATAATTTTATATATAACATGCATACAATATTACAGCTAGATATCATAATATGAAAAATACAACCATATACACAAAATTGACCTGAAATATACTTCATTAAATTGGAAGTATACCATACAAAATTAAAATTAAGAAGAGAGGTGTATACATGAGAAAAGCACATGCTAGTACATACTGTTCCTACAGTATTACATATATATATAGATGATAATAGCCAAACCATGCAATCCTATTCACAACAGAGACCTGAAATACATTATAATAAAAAGGTAATATAAGATACAACAAAATGGAGCCATATGTATGTGAGAGATAAGGCATACTCTAATACATAATATAGATACAACGTTACAGATCATAGCTAAACCATGGAGTCCTATACATCAAAGAGACCTAAGATACATTGTATGCATGTTATGTATGGATACATTGTATGTATGTATACCTTCTCTCTCACACACACATCACTCCATTCTAAAAAAATTCAACCCTGTATGTTTGAGAGAAAAAGAATAATCTAATGCATAATACATATACAATGTTACAGATATACAGCGTAAGAGCTAAACCAAGTAGTTCTATACAGAAAATACATACACTTTTTCAGCAATAGATCATATCTAAGAAATGCAGTGTTACCCACAAAATTGATCTGAAATCTATTGCAGTACATTGGAAGTATAACAAACAGCAGAATTGGGCAATGTGTATGTGAGACATGACGTATAACCTAAAAAATAATATACACACAATGTTACAGATTTAGATCATAATAGCTAAATCTTAAAGTTCTAGACACAGAATAGCCATAAAATACATTGTAGTACAATGGCTACAGTACAAAGTAAGAGAGAACATATAATCTAATACCTAACATACATGAAATGCTAGAACTATAGATTATAATATCTAAAAAGAAGCAACCCTACAAGTTAGACCTGAAATATATTGTATCACATAGGTAATATACAACAGAGTGGATCAATGTGTGCGTGAGAGATAATGCATATCTAATATATAACATACATATAATATTACAACTTGAGATCATAATAGCTAAATTAAATAACACTACACACACATATTAGGCCAGAAATATGTTACATACAGAATAAAATATTACAACAGAATGGAGTGATATGTGTGTGCAGAGAACATATAAGCTAATACATAACATACATACAATGTTACAGTTAGAGATCATAATTGTATCACATAGGTAATATAACACACAACAGAATGGAGCCATGTGTTTGTCAGAACATATAATCTAATACATAACATACATTCAATATTGTTACATTTAATGTTGCAGCCCTACACACAAAATATCCCTTGAATATATTACAGTAGACTGATTGTATAACAAGTAACAGAAAGGAGGGATGAGATAATCCCTCTTTTCTTTTCATAGAGATGTTATATCTAAAATTTATATTAAATAGTTCTTCCTTTAATTACAATTAGTTAAATACTTGGATTATAACTTTTATGCATCTATACAACATTTTTATCCTTATATTTGGAGTGTCAAATACATGTATATAAAATATATACTCTGGTTTTTAAAATTTAGACACAGGATTTATAAAAAGTTACACAGCAGCCAAAAGATGGTCCTGTTATTTATAGTCAGCAGAAAACTGACTTACTGAATTACAGCCTTGTAGGCACTATAAGACCATCAATTACTCCTCAGTACATAAACATCAAGTGTTTACCAAGTCATAGGTAAAAGCTTTTTTATACAAAGTTGTGTGTACACAAAAAAATGTTTTTCTGTATTACATACAAAATCACAAGAGACTAAGGTAACATTTGGAAAAAAATAGTGTTTTAGGAAGTAGTATTTATTTAATTTAGTTCCACTTCTTGAACCTAAAAAATGAATAATTGAAATAACATCTGATACCTATTATTCTTTCTCCTCACTTGCATACAGCTCATCAAATTTTATGATTTTATTTTCTCAAAAAATTGATGATTTCCTGCATCTTAGACAAATATTTATATTGTATGCACATTGTTTCTTAAACCTATCTTTATTTGCTCACATACCCAAAATAAAAACTGTCTTAGAGTTCAACAAATAGATGTGGTAATTTAGTCTTTGGGTAAAATTCTTGAGAGAATTGTAAGGAAGAATAATTTGAGCTTAAAAATCAAATTTTATACAACTTGAAAATTGAAGCCAACATAATTTCCTGTTTCTGCATTGGACAATACTAGGTATATCATCCTAGCTATATGTTAAAATAAGCAATATTAACTTAGTATTTGACTTAGGAAATACTTGTTCTGGAAAACAAGACTGAGAGCCAACAAAAATAGCTCAATAGAGCTCAATAGTACAAATTGGTTGATTATCAAGAATTACTTTGAGATACTTGGTCAATGTGCCATGTAATCCAAAGTTATTATGTGATTAACTATACAAAGCCAACCAAGTCTTTGTCTTGCAACACCCTACTTAAAATCTTCTCTGAAATCTTGCTTCTGGGACACTACTGAGAAAGAAAATCACTGAGATTTTCTTCTTCAACAGTAACATGAATAAATCTAGCTTTCCTTATTCAGCTCTGCTTATGTTGTTTGGTTGACTGGTTGGGATTTTGCGATGTTGCCATTTAATGGCGATCATAGAGATTTTACTGACATCCATTATGACCATTGCTATCATGGTTCAAGTCCCTCGACTGAAAAATTACGGTTCTCTGAGCTTACTTGATCTTTCTTGAGGGTCTTCCCCTTAGTCTTTAGGACTTTCTCTAAAGTCTATTTTTTTTTGAGGTACTGGGCATTGAACCCAGAGTCATTCTACCTTCGAACTACATCCCCAGCCCTATTTTTTATTCTTTATTTTGAAACAGGGTCTCACTAAGTTGCGGAGGGCCTCACTAAGTAGCTGAGGCTGGCCATGAACCTGGATCCTCCGGTATCAGCCTCCCAAGTACTGGGATTACAAGCGTGCGCCACCACACCTGGTTCAGTCTATTTGAATATGACAGTGAAGCATTCCCTTATCAAGTCTAAACTCAGATTCATTTCCTTCCTTCCTTCCTCTCTCTCTTTCTTTCTTTCCTTCTTTTCTTTCTAGATATTAACTCACTTTGTCTCTCAAGGTGCAAAGCTGGTAAGCAGTAAAACAGGTTTTAGACACAGGATTTGGCATTAGAACCCACAATCTTAACTGATAGATACTATTGAGCCTACTATAATGGATCACCAGCCACTGAATTAAGTCAATGAATTAATTGTTAGTTTTTATCAGAAATCTGCTGAAAGGTTGATATATGGGTTAATTCCTAACCATTTCTTACAAGATCATAAGGAAAATGTAGGCCCTAATTTCAGAATGCTTTCATATCAAAAATAGAATATTGGACTAGAATGGATAACAGGTTTGACTTGAAGCCAGAAAACTATATTATCTTTGTCAGAGTTTAAAGTCCGTATTAACAAATAGAACACATTCACCCTCATCTTGTCATCAAGGGGACAAAATAAGCATTGAAAAGCCGTGATTTACTCTTCAGTTCAAACAAGAGACCTTTAGCAAAAACCACCATTTTCCTGAATCCTGTCAATACTAACCTACAAGTGAAGGGGAGTAATTTGTTCGATGCAGTAGGAGAACAGTTGGAGGTAAACTCAAACATGGCAAATAGGTATAAATTATCTTCCTCCTTTTAGATTTGTCACACGCTTAACTATTTCTGAGAGATAAAAGATCAGACCAGAACGTACTCAACAGACAAAAGAAATCAATTTGAGAATGTAATGAAGCAAATAGAAAGCAAAACAATTGGGAGGAACCAGACGACATTTTTCTTAGGTCTGCAGGACCAAAGTAATGGAGAAGAAAATGGCTCAGTTGAAAACAAAGGCATGCTATTTCCTGATTAAATCACCTAGTCAATAATAGATGAAAAACATGAGACCAAACGTCTTATTTAGTTCTATATTGGCAAGGTTTGCATAAAAGCAAAAAATTCAGTTTGTTAGTAAAAACAAGATAAAAGAATATAAAGAAAACAATTAAGCCCCATATTCTAAAATCATAGAATGTTATACTCAAAGAAAACTTAGAACTTGTCTGTGTTCTTTCTGACGCTCAGTCTCTTGAGCAAATGTCTTCCTATACCGCCACACTCACTAACGGTTCTATTACAAATTAAGAATTTTGTTTTATGGTTTAAGATCAAAGCAGTAATAATTTCCATATAATACTTTTCATAAAAATTAGTCTCAAATATTCAGAGAAGAGCCTATTTTAAAGAACTGGAATCTGAACAATGTAAAAAAAATCTCACAAGAAATATTATTTATTCACTAGGCAATTTATTCTTGCTCCTGCCTCCTAAAATGGATAAACTCCTGCTACCCATTGGCTTGTTCAAAATGTGTTGCATTACTGAGGAGGCAACAGTAAAGGTCAGATATTTGAAGAGAATGAAATGCCTTCACTCTGAGGATCTGCCAGAGAAAGAGAAAATCCCTGCTCCATTGGAGGGACCAAAGTAAGGTAGTCAGTTCTTATCCAACCGTATGTTATGACTGCTTAAGTCAAGATAGGCAACCCTCCTATACAATTAAGAACCACCAGATGTATTAGTGCTAAATTAAAAACAATTGCCCCTTTCCAGGACTTTTATAATCTGCTTTCCTCATTCAACTTGACCACAAACCTCTGATTTGGGTCTAACTAAAACTATGACTTGAACTTTTGGGACATTAAGTTCTGCATTGCAACTCTAGTTACATCTGTATGTATGGTTCAACCCAGCTTCCCTGTTGGGCTCTAATTTTCCCATATCTAAAAGTGTGGAATAATAATCTGGACAATAGATGGATCTTGTTTTTATTTATTTATTTTTTACTTTTTGTGATACTGGGGATTGAACCTGGGGGCATTCTATTTCTGAACTACACCCCCAGCCCTATCCCTATTTTATTTTATTCATTTATTTTTTTTTCTAGTACTGGGAATTGAACCCAGGGGCATTCTACCTTTGAGCTACACCCCCAGCCCTATTTTATTCTTTATTTTGAAACAGGGTCTCACTAAGTTGCGGAGGACCTCGCTAAGTAACTGAGGCTGGCTGTGAACCTGGATCCTCTGGTCTCAGCGTCTCAAGTACTGGGATTACAAGTGCATACCACCACACCCAGCTTCCTATTTTATTTTTATTTTGAATCAGGCTTTTTGCCAAGACTGGCCTTTAACCTGCGATTATCATGTCTCAGCCTCCCAAGTGCTGGAATTTGGTTAGCATCACCACCCTCAGCTTTCCTGATGCTAGTTAAAAATGCAGATTTATGGACCTAGGTCTCAATTTACTGAATATAATTATTCATAGTCATCTTTTGGAATTCACTTTCAAATGTAACTTTTTTCTTTATCCCCACTGTGTAGGATACAGAAGATTAAGAGGTATTTTAATGGATAAATATTGTCTTCTATGAATTTGACTAATTAAACCAATATACAAACCACAGAGAAGATATAGCTCTGTACAGGAGAAATTATATATCAATTTATGGTTTTAATTTATCTAAAGAATGAGTGCATGCACCTAAAGAGTTCAACCGCACAACAGTAACTAGGTCAGCAGTAACTAGGGACAGATGTTGAAGATGGGGTACACAATCGAATTGGTCACCAAAGTGAGTTATCAGATACATGAACAAGACTCAGTCTTCCCCATGACCTGAGTTAAGTGTCTCTCTAGCTGTCTGTTTGTTTCTATTGTCAGCCTGTTCACATCAGGTAATTTTTGATTACTAATAGATATCACAGATATTTTGAATTTGAGTTAGAAAATGCCGTAGGAAGTATTATGGCATTCTGCCCATTTAAAGCATGTATCCTTTGGTGTAAGTAAGTGCAACAGAATGAATGTACACTAGCAATACTCATCAGTCTAGTGTGAATCTGCCACTGAGAGTCTCATTGTCTCTGGGTGAACTGATTTCTGACATAAAAGAATGAGGACCTGGTCTTGTTCTCTGGGAAATACCACCCTGTGGTGTCCATGGCAACCAGCTGTCAGACTCCTCTCCTGTCACACTGTAGGTTATACAACATTCTTCAAAACCTTTATAATTAGCCCTTAACTATCAGTTCAAAGCATCGTTGTCTGTAAGTAACAATACGTTATAATATACATACCGTGATCTTTGTTATTATATTTTCCTCTCTCTCTCATGTTCAGTTTCCTTGTAAGAAAAATGGAAATAATAATAGTACTCACTTCGTAGCATAATTTAAAGGTAGGAGAAATAGATGTGACACTTAGAAAAGTAATTGGCATATTAGGTATACAACTACTGTCAGTTATAATCATTAGGTTGCTATGACAATTATTATAATTCCACTACAATATGGGGTCATTAGGCTACCCTTCAGGATCCATACGAAAAGAGCTGGCAGCTGCAAGTCAGCAGCAGTTTCGTCCTGCTCATCCACTGGTTCTCTTACTTAATTCCTACATTCCAGATCCTTTGCCTGTTTCTGACATTTGGTGTTGACTCTACACACAGCAGACTTCTAGCTGATTATTTCCCCCCAAAAAATCCATATCCCATAATAAAGTCTAATTTACAAGCTTAGTATTTTGACAACTGCTCAGATTAGCCAGTCCTGGCCTTATTGTCCATACCAGATGCTGTCAAGGCTGTTGAATTATTTTTTAACCAAGTCAATGAGGAGTCTTTTCTCTTTGGAAATAAATATGAAAGGCTTTGACTTTATACTTTTAAAAATCACTATCCTCTTGTAGTAATATGTTTCATACCCCTTTAATTTCCTCAAAAATACCTTGAACAGGCTTTCCAAGTTTTCATTAATCTTCATTTTGCAAAATCTCTTTTCCTGCTCTGATAATCACAGAAGTGGAAATTTTCTTACTCACTTACTTGGCACCCGTTGGTGTCAGCCTGAGCCAAGCAAATATTTGAGTGTTTTTTTTCTTCTCCCTGCACATGTGTTTTTCTTTTGACTTCGGTTTGCCTTTCAACCTCAGCTTTCAGGTCATTTCAAGAAGAGTCATAAATTTACAGTGTGCCAAGCATTTTCCCCAGCTTTTTGAATTACCAAGCCTGCAGGGTGAGAGGTTGGTATTTACTTCCATTTTTCTACAAATGGAAAACCAGTTTTCCCAACACCATTTGCCGAAAAGGCTATTTTTCTCCAACGTATGTTTTTGGCCCCTTTGTTGAAAATCAATTGGCTATGATTGTGTGGATTTGTTTCTGTATTTTCTATTCTGTTCCGTTGGTTTATGTGTCTGGTTTTTGTGCCAATACCATGCTGTTTTCATTACTATAATTCTGTAGTATAATTTGAAATCAGGTATTGTGATGCCTCCTGTATTGTTCTTATTGCTGAGAATTTATTTGGCTACTAATGCACAATTCACAATAGCCAAATTATAGACCCAAATTAGGTGTACATCAACAGATGAATGGGTTACAAAATTATGGGATATGCACACAGTGGAATTCTGTTCAGCAAAAGAAGAATAAAATTATGTCATTTGCAGGAAAATGGATGGACCTGGAGTACATTATGTGAAGTAAGATTAGCCAGTCACAGAAAATGAAAGGTCATATGTTTTCTCTCATATGCAGAAGCTAGGGAGGAATCAGGATACAGGAGGCACTTTAGTAGAAACTCCAGTAGAGAAAGGGAGGTGGTGTGGGGGAGGGTGGGGGTGAAGAGGGAGAATTAATGTTAGAGTAATGTACAACAGATTTTACACAAATTTAAATCTCGTCTATATTTCAACTAAAGTGTGAAGAATAGGCTGAACAAAAACATCAGTGTTAAAATATAGATTTCAAAAGGTGTAAAAATATGATTATCCTACAAACACGGGATGAGCATGTTTCAAAGATTTATAAAAAAGTGCACTTTTTTATAGTCACTAAAAAAGGAATACTGGAATGAGATTGCTAAAAGTTTTGATACTGGATTTTGTCCTACAAGGCACTAAAACTATAACCTTTGAGATTGTCTTTATTATGGTCATAAATTATTTTCATCACTATAGGACAAAATTAATTTGATTTGCAATTGTACAAAGATCATTTGCACTACTATTGCTTTTCTGTTATCATCAACCTTTACAGAGTTTCAACATATCTTATTCTATAGTAAATATTAAGTCAAAGAAAACTAAATACCATTAGAGTATTAAATTAACCTTTAAATGGAGCCATTAGACCCACCCATTAAGCTCTAGTGAAACACCAAAAAGACACACAGTTATCCATTTACTTACTTCCAAATATTTTAAAATTCGTGTATTCTCAATAATTTTTAAAGCATGAATAAATTATTATAAGTATTCAAATTCTGCTTAATATATAGTATCTGTTTTCTTACACTCCCAAGATCTGAGGTCTTATCAAGATGTAGCTCTTTGACTTATTTAAATTTTAAAATATTGGATAGTAACACTCTGGTCATTGCATTTGGGTATTCGGGCTACTTAAAAAACATTCTAGTGGTATAATTTAATTTGTTAAAACGCATGTCATTTAAGAGATACTTTGTTGTAGCTTTTATTACTATCAATTTTCTACAAAGAACATTTCTTTTTATTTTAATACTTCTTCACAAGATCATTAAAAATATAATAGCATTTTGGAAAAAATACAAAGCACATAGTGCAACATTTATTTGCTTTAATGAAAGCATTAACTACACTAATAGAATCATATCACAAGCTTTTGAATCTCTTGCAAGCATCATACCAAAATACTTTGTGCTTAGTAGAGTGATTAAATGCCTTAAGTGCAGGAAGGATATTCAAACTTGTAAGAACGCTTTTAAAATCACACATAAGAGTGGAAAAGTACAATTTTTGAAAATTATTTAGAATTTTTTGCATTTTTCAGTTAAGGACATGATATTAGAGAAAATGTGACTTTTTAACAAAATTGTGAAGTTTAAAATATATGAAAACTAATTAAAGATGCTGTGGCCCTAAAATTCCAAGAAGAAAGGGAATAAAATTCAATGTGAACATCTTAACTGTTCATAAATGATAAAAGAATGGAAGAATATTAGTGTTAAGACTTTTGCCAAGTAATTTTTAAACATTCAAGATAACTCAGTACAAGATAGTGTTGTTTAATCATTTAAAAATACTTTCAAATTGATAATTTGTTGTGCTTTTATTTTCTTATGTTTACTTTTTATTAGTGCAATGGGTTTCATTGTGGTATATGTATACATGCATATAACATATTTTGATCATATTCATGTCCTCAATTCCTTCCCTTATCCCCTCCCGCTCCCCCTCATCCCTTTCCATTTCTCTAATAATCTCTCTTCCTCTTTCTTGTAATCTTTTTTTTTCTTCTAGTTTCCACATATAAGAAACTTCCATGGAGGCTCAGAATCTCATCCTTCACAATATCTAAAGTCTCAAGTTCCAAGCTATTGAAAAGTGTATTTTTTTAATCAAAAGAGGGATATAAATACCTATTTGAGACCAAAATACAAGTGTTTCCTTTTTCTTCAGAGACTTGGTTTTGCAAGTCTCTTGGAAAACAACATTTTCTCATCATTGGAATAAAATTCATTTCAGGTCAAGATTCAAGAATAGATCTATGGAAAAGGTCATCCTACTTTCAGTCTAAAACTTAAGTGAGAGAGGAAAAAACGTTTTTCTGTACCTTTTTAGCATCCTCTTCAGACCAACATTCAATAGACAATAAAAAATATATCAACCAAATTTCCTTTTACCCCACCAAAACTAGTACATCGTTGTCTCTATGGTGAAATATACCTGTGTATCAAGAACTTCAGCTACGATCCCAAGAAGTAGATCTGAGTCTTTTATTCTTGTCTCACAGTTTTATAAATGCTACCTCCAGTTCTCAGAACTTCTACACACTTCTACACTATTAGACGGTCACTTCTCTGCAGTGATAGGGTTTGAATATATTCTAAAACTCATCCAAAAGTGCACCCATGGAGTGGACCGAGGTAGCAAAATAGACCCAGAAGGGGCAGTCCGTTATACTTTCATTTGAACTAGAAGGAGAAAAGAACTGGACTTAGGTCTTGCTGACCTAAGTTGCTGAATTTATGAGCAGAATGCCTCGCTTGGAAAAAAAATAAAATAGAAATTTTCAAAAGTAGAATGACTTTTCCCCCACATACCCACTTTCTGGGTGACCTTATCCTTTGAAGAACTTGAACATTTTATCATTTTACATTTTTCATTTTATGAAGTCTCTCGATCAAGATGTTCAGAACTCTCAACAACAAACACAATATTGACAGTGGAATTTTAGGGCTTGCATGTATGTTATTTTTGACATAAATTCTATATTATATTATCATTGTCGTGAAAGATGTTGCCTCTTATTCACTTTTTAAAATTTAAGTAATAGAGTCGGGCATGGTGGTGCACGCTTGTAATCCCAGTACTTGAGAGGCTGAGACTGGAGGATCCGGGTTCGCAGCCAGCCTCAGCTACTTAGTGAGGCCCTCCACAACTTAGTGAGACCTTGTTTCAAAATAAAGAATAAAAAATAGGGCTGGGGGTGTAGCTCAGAGGTAGAATGCCCCTGGGTTCAATCCCCAGTACCGCAAAAAAAAAAAAAATAAAAAATAATACCCTTACCCCTATGATATGGGAACACAAAATTATTTTTTAAATGAGCCTTTGGCACTTGGAATTTCTCAGATAAAATTTGCCATGATCTTGTGCTCATGCTGGACAAGCATGAGTTTGGAAGCTTGTTTTCCTGGGTTTAAATCCTGGCTCCTTCATCCTCTTCCACTGTGACCTTGGGCATAAACTTATGTACTAACAGGTCATTTCTACTCGATGTCATTTTTGATAAGTGGAAAATGAAGAGTATAAGTCCTACAAGACAGGGTAGTTGTGAGGCTATGACAACATTCCCTTAGAGACTGAAACTCTGCCAGGCACCTACTGAAAGACCTGTGAGTGGTTCATGAACAAAATGATCTGCTTCTGCCTGGCTAATAAAACTGTCAACATCTTTCATTACATTTTTATGGTCAAAAATTAAAATCTAAACAAAAAGCAAAGGAACTATCTCAACAACTGCATATAAGGAATGTTCCTTCTATCAAACAACTTAAACTGAAATAAGGCCTTGTGTATAGCGCCGCATTTGCTGAAATTTCAACAGGGCTTTGGAATGAGAATTAAGATACCAGGGGCTAGTGCAAAATTGTTACTGCTCGTCTGCGTTCCGCTCAGTAAGTCATTTGAGCTTGCTGAGTGTTAGCTGCCTTATTTGTTAAAGAGGAACAGTTATTCTTTTAGAGAGAAAAATAATCAATAAAATAAATCACATAAAATTATTGAAACTTCATTTTAAATACATCTTTAAAAGTTACATAATCCTCATCAATCTCCCTGACCTCAAATTAGTGAGAAAGATAATCTATAGCCGGGCTTGGTGGTGCACACTTGTAATCCCAGTACTTTGGGAGGCGGAGACCGGAGGATCCGGTTTCGCAGCCAGCCTCAGCTCTCTCGCTCTCTCTCTCCCTGTCTCTCTCTCTCCTTAGTGAGGCTCTCCGCAACT
Organism: Glis glis; assembly: GCA_004027185.1. Lineage (NCBI taxonomy): Eukaryota > Metazoa > Chordata > Mammalia > Rodentia > Gliridae > Glis > Glis glis. The sequence goes on along the minus strand of PVJS01019084.1, from coordinate 22,281 downwards.
TCGTGAGACCCGGTTTCAAAATAAAGTATAAAAAATAGGGCCGGGGGCATAGCGCGGAGGTAGAACGCCCCTGCGTTCAATCCCTGGTACCGCAAAAAAAAAAAAAAGATAATCTATAAAAAGAATATAATTTGCTAACATGCTCTACTCCCCCCATGATGGGGAGTGACATAGTTAATATTTACAGCCAGGACGCCACAGATGGCTTGCTGGCTTCACTAGCTTACTAAAGGTCATCTGAATATAAGTTTATCCTACAAGGCTTTGCCTGTGGGAGGCCCATCTTTCCTAATGTCCATCCAAAGAGGAGAATTTTGAAATTGTTAATTAGGACAGCTTTCTACACAAAGGAAATGAAATGAGTTGATTCATGTACATGAAAAGGGGGGAAAATGCTGGGAGCCCAGCATGGAATTAGATTAGTAAAATTTGCAATCAAATGAAGGTTTCAAAAAATTTTTTCAGTGCTTTCCTTTTTCCTCACCAACTTAAGGTATAGAACAGAAGCAAACTGCTGAATACTAAGTTTCCTACAGCTTCAAATTGCCTGTTTGTACAAAACAGTTTGTACATAAACAGATTACCTTATAACAATATGTAAAAACATAGTGGGTGAGCTAGTAGTCTTCTAGTCTGTTTTTTTTTTTCTTTGTTTTTGTTTTTTCCAGTGCTGGGGATTGAACCCAGGGCCTCAAGCATGTTAAATTTGCATTCAAAGCAAGTGCTGGTTTGAGCAGAACATATAGCCCATTGGAGCTGCCAGCACCCCCATTTAGTCAGCCCTGGGTACTGCTATGAACTAAATTGACACCCTCCCCCCAATTTATATGAGGAAGTGCTCTCATCTTTGTTGTGATACTATTTGGAGATGAGGCCTTTGGGGATATATTTAGGTTAATATGAAGACATGAGGGTGGAACACTTATGATAGGATTAGTGTCCACATAGAACAAGGAAGGCACACGCCGGAGCGCTCTGTCTCTTATGTGAGGATACAGCAGAAAAGCAGAAATTGGCAAGCCAGAAAGACAATACTCAGAATTTAACCTCGCAGGAGCACTGTTTCCAACTCTCAGATGGAAGCACCGTGAGAAAGTAAATGCCTGTGGTTTAAGCCTCCACTCTGCAGTATTTTATGATGATGGACCAAACCAACTAAGAAACACAAGCACCTTTACTCAGTGAGGCACTGATGGACTTCCGAGCATTGTTGGTGCAGCAAGATTCTGTGCACACTGGTGTTGCAAACACTGTATGCAAGCAGACAGGCGAGGGGGAGGCTGGAGAGAAGTATGTTTCTATTCAATACATCTGCTGTGCTCTCATAATATACTGCCCTATCAAATCTTACTTATGAAACCTAAGTTCATAATAAGATTATTAAAATTTTAAGGCTTTGAGCTCAGAGCATTTATAGCAACTGCAGGAAGGACATTATGTGACTTATTACATAGTTTACATGATCATGAAACTGATACTGATTATAATTCTTCATATACAGGGTGGAGACTATCACCATCTGTCTCCAAAGGAAGACTGATTTGAACATAGAATATGAATATTAAATGGCAGGCTAGAAACTCTTATAATAAATTAGGGTAGAAATTAGGAATATTTTAGGATGAAGAACCATTTGTATTTGAAACACATTTTATTTTAATTTCCAGGTGTTTTGGGTGTTTTGTTTGTTTCATTTTTTGCAGGACTAGGGATCAAACTCAGGGGCTCAAGCATAATAGACAAGCCGTCTACCACTGAGCCCAAAACATATTTTAATAGACAAATGTGACTTAGGTCATTCTACCAAGATAGAAATATCTATACATAGTTTCAGAAAATACTTTTAAAATATTCTTGATAATCTTGAGGCCCATATTATTATTGTTTCAGTTTTTATTTTATTAGTGCATTGCAATCATACATCTTGAAAGATTTCAGGGTAGTTGACGTATAAATGCACTCATCAGTCAATTAGCCCTCCCCAATTCCCACCCCCCTGCCTCCCCCCTCCATCCTTCCCATTTTCAGCATAGTAGTTGACTTTGATATCTTTCTGTAAGTCCATCCTGTGCACCAGTTTGTTTCCCTCTCCTTCCCTCCCGTCTCCCCCAGTTAGTTCGTCTCATTCACTCATCTGAGGTTTTCTCTCTTTGTCTGGAGTCCCTCCTGTGCGGGGTCATGGCTCGTCTGCCTGTGACCTCAGCACTGGGGTACTCTGGGGTGGGACTGGGGACTCACCTGCCCCATGTCCCCAGTGCTGGGGTTAGGAGTTCTCTGGGGGCAGGGCCGACGGTTCACCCACCCCGCGTCCCCAGTGCTGGGGGTCTCCGGGGATGGTGCCAAGGGCTCGCCTGCCCCGTGTCCCCAGTGCCGGGGGAGGGGTTCTCTGGGGGCGGGGCCAAGGGCCCACCCACCCCACATCCCCAGCGCTGAGGGAGGGGTTCTCTGGGGGCGGGGCCAAGGGTTCACCCACCTCATGTCCCCAGTGCAGGGGGGTCTCTGGGGGTGGGGCCAGGGGCTGACCTGATCGTGTTCTCAGTGCTGGGGTCCTGGGGGGGCATGTCTCAATGTCTCATCTACCCGTGTCCTCAGTTCTGGGGTGTTCCAAGATGATGTTGGGCTGCTCATGGGGGGCCGTGGCTCGCCAACTCGTGTTCTCAGAGTTGGGCTGCTCCTGTGTATGGCCACCTCTTCTTTGTCTCTCCGCATCTCACTCATTGTGGGAGCGGAGGCTCACGGCCCACCCCTTGAAACCATCATCATATTGGGTGTGGGTCTGGATTGACTTGGGCTTCATCATGTTCCGGAGTTGATCGGTGTCAATGGTGGTGTGTAGTCGCTGGTTTCACAAGGATCTGCTGTCTCTTTGCTGTTGGTCTCCGGGAGTCGCGGTGTACGTGTGGCCCCGCATAGATGGTGCCTTTGCCTCCACTCTCCACTTACCAGGTGAAATGCGTGGAGTTCTGTTTAGCCCCTGCTCTCTCCGCGGCCTCGCACTCCGCTGCACTTTGGTTCTCACTGTTTTGAGTTTTGGCTGCCCCACTTTTCTTATCAAGATGCAGTTTTCCTGCCGGCCGAGCTCTGACTCTCAGAGCGCTGGCAACACGCTGCCTCTCGCTATCCCGCCATCTTGGTTCAACCCATATTATTATTAATTAACTACTCTATTATGCAAATTAGACCCTGGACCCTTTACTGATTCTGGTCATTAGCTGATTTCACTCAAATTAAAGTGACCTGAAAATGTACTTTTTAGGGGAGTAGAAAAGACTTTATTCAACACAAGAAACGAGTAAATAAATATAAGGTTTATTATACAAACATAATATAGGGTGTTTTAATATTCTTCAAGTCACCAGCAAAAATGTTACATGATAGCACAGCAGTTTGTTTTTTAAAAACCAAACATATAATGTATTCCATTTAATATTGACTGACTTCCCCCTGCCTCTCTAATAACACTGGACTCCTTACTGTCAGAGACTCTGTTGTTTACCTCTGAAATCATTTGCAAATGAATGCCTACTGATAACAATGATTTGATTTTACAACTCTTTAAGTTTAATCATATGATCGTTAACCACCATTCCAATGATGGCTTATCAAATAAATTAATTTTCCACAATTTCATTTGTATCTGTCAATCACTATGCACTATTGAATCTATGATATTTTCTCTTCTATCTATAAGATTATAATTACAATAGCATCAGGAACAGCAATGACAATAGCACACAAGTTACTGATTGTTTTCTACTGAACATTTGACACATATTGGACTGCTTGCAGCATGTTTGCCTAATTGAAAAGCTGAACATAACTCATAGGAAATTGATAGTTTATCTGAACAAAAGTTTCTAGGTATCAAGATTTCTTAAAGATAAAAAAAAACTTGTAACTAATTTTTCTTCTCTCAAAATAAAATGTTATTGCCTTGTTTACAGGAGATTTCAGAGAAGTATTCATTAAAAAAAAAGAGGAGGGGAGATGGAAGAAGTAGAGATAAAAGTACACATCTCAAAAAAAGAAAATGAATGGGAGAATTTGAAAGCCATAGACAGAAAAATCAAATAAATGAAGATTGACAATTCAGATACAAACCTGGAAAAATAACTTCACAGCTTCTCCTCTAACCTGGTGAAAGGGAAGCATTCATACCAGATACTGGTAGTTTTAATCAATCTTTTTCCTTTCTTCTTTTTTTCTTGTACTTTTATTGGTGTGTCGTAATTATACATCAGAGTGAGGTTCAGAGTGATACAAGCATCCATGCACACGTTACTCAGTGTTTTTCTTTATGGATCCCACACTGATACCCCCTTCCTCCCTGTAATTAGTGAGATTGGTAATGATACCTTCATATATGGACATAGCATTGTTTTAATTGTTTCCTTCATCAAGGAAACAATTTTTTCCCTTCCCCACCTCCGCCTTCCCTCCCTCCTTCCCCTAGTCTTCTATCCTCATTCATCTAAAGTCCCTTTTGTTTCTTATTTACTCTAGCTTCCACATGAGAGAAAACATGTAACCTTTAACTTTCTGCACTGGCTGATCTCATTTAGCGTAATTTTTCTAGTTCTATCTATTTTCCTAAAAATGACATCATTTTGTTCTTTATGGCCGAGTAAAACTTCATTGTGTGTCTAATCAATCTTTTGAAGATATGATTATGATTATAAATGAAACAGCAAAATCAAAAGGAAACTGAGAAACTCACATAAAACTTCTTTTTAAAAACATACTGAAAACTTTCTTTTCTGCCAATACTGCATAACAGTAGGAATGTTTCCATTCACATTTTTCATTTGGAAACTATTTTTGGTCTCTATACACATTACCTAGTCAGTGATCACAACTGTTCATTCATCCTCACTGACCATGGGAATAAAAACACTTGTTTCTTAAGGAGTCGCTGTTTAAACAGAACTATTTCACAAGAGTACCAATGTATTATCTGGTGAAAATAATCCCTTTGTTACTTCTAAATGGCTGGGAAGTGATTTCAGCCTCATTTGGAAAATTCTCAAAAGTTGGTCTTGATATTTGTATATACGTATTTATTTATTGATATTTATTGATTGATATTTGTATTTATTTATTTATTCTGAATCTGGGGATTGAACCCAGGGACATCTTACCTCCAAGCTCTACCCCCAACCCTTTTCATTTTGAAACAGGGTCTCACTAGGTTTCTGAGTCTCACTGACTCAGAAACCTGAGGTTGGCCTCAAACCTGTGATCCTCCTGTGTTAGCCTCCCAAGTACTGTGATTACAGATGTGTGTGACCCACCCGGCCTATTTGCTTTAGCACCCATCTCCAGCTTCCTGCCTGGATGGACACTACACACTGAATCTTTACTGCCTAATGGTTCTCAGGGTTTGGTGTTCAATTTCCTTCATGATCGGGTTCACTTCTACTGATCCATCTCATCTTCCTCCTTCTCACTGCTATTCTGGAATCACTGTCAAAAACGTGTCAAGGATCAGACTACTAAATCTCCTGTTCATTTCTCAAATTGTGAGCTCATGTAGAAATGGCAACAGATAAATCTGAAAACTTGCTTGAATATTTATGGTAAATAAGTGCTTTTATTCTTAGCTTTAGCAACAATGTGCTTTAAATCACATTCAATCAACAAATGAGTTGACAATATTTTTAAGTATAATTATTTCTTCATTACACGAGCAACACATCAATAACCTCTAAGCAAATTTATTTTTTATTTGTAAATAACTATTTGAAAATGTGGCAAATATGCAAATCAGCAGAAATCCAGTCTAAAAAATTTTAGACATACCAACATTTATGTGTTGGAAATAGACTGGAAATAGAGTTCCAGAAAAAAATAGGCCAATGTTCACCTTCTTTCCATCTATAGTTGTCATCACGGGCCAAGCTCTGATTAAATTCTGATTATAAATTTCTCTTGCTTTGACCAACAGCTGATGTTTTCTGAAAGGTTCTGTGCTAGTGGATAACAGTGCTATCACTCCTCCTACAGTATTTTCTCTTGCAAACTGAACAGAATTTACCCTTTAAAATATAAGTAATTCTTTCAACTTAACACTAAAAACATCCCTGCCTATACTGGAATTTGCAGGATTACTGTCAGAGAATAATATTTCTAGTAATTTCTAAGCACAAGGGAAAGTGAATTTTCTCGTCTGTGAAAGTTGGTAGGAAACTTTTAGCTTCAGTGACTAAAGTGGTAGACATCCAGCCAATTCTCCCTGAAATTTGAAAAAGTCAAGTATCCCAGTGACTAAATTATCAAAAGGACAATTTTCTAAAAAACTTTCCTCATTGTATTTCCTCCAGGTGAAACCTATCCCCCTTTTCCTCTGTCTTCTACTAGATTTAGCTCAGGGTGATGGTGGAGAAACAAACTGAAAAATCTTGCAAAATTATTTTTAGTCGAAAATGCAAGTTAGACAATTTTTTTAAAAATCTCAAGATCTGTTAATATAAAATATAATTTGAATTTCTATCAATTTTATGAACTACTAAAGAAATAATCACATTTATTTTTTAACTTTTTTTTTCATTTATTGGTGCATTGTAGTTATACATTTGGATATATGTCAGGGTATGAACATCATACATGCACACATTGCACATTTAGCCCTCCCTCCAATCCCACCCTATTCCCTCTCCCTTCCCTTCCTTTCATGCTCCGGATAGTGATTGAGTCTTATAGGTTTGTGTATGTACATCATGTGCTATAGTGTGTTTCCCTCCACCCCCTCCCAACTCCCTCATTTAGGTCACCTTCTTTGTCCATCTAAAGATTTCTTCTTCTTCCCTTCTAAGTCCCTTCTACGTTCCATTCTATCTAGCTCCCACAGATTAGGGGGAACATCCGAGTTTTTACTCTTAGTGACTTACTTTTTTTTTTTGTGTGTGGTACCGGGGATTGAACGCAGGGGCGTTCTACCTCCGCGCTATGCCCCCGGCCCTATTTTATATACTTTATTTTGAAACCGGGTCTCACGAAGTTGCGGAGGGCCTCACTAAGGGGAGAGAGAGAGAGAGAGAGCGAGAGCTGAGGCTGGCCGCGAACCCGGATCCTCCGGTCTCCGCCTCCCAAAGTACTGGGATTACAAGCGTGTGCCACCACGCCCGGCTACTCTTAGTGACTTACTAATATCACTTAGCATGATGTTCTCTGGTTCTCATAATCACATTTAAATAATTGGTATTTCACAAAAAAGATGTCCAATCAGTGAGCTAAGTTTCATGAGATAGATTTGACAAATAAACGTAGATAGAGCTGAGTCACAAGGAATACTGAGGGGAAGGTGAGGAATTGAAGAAGCAAGACAGAGGTAGGCTGAGAACAAGGTTACTCCAGTCAACATTCTCACTGCTGTGACCAAAAACACCTGACCACCACAACTTGGAGGAAGGAGATTTCTTTGCTCACAGTTATGGAGATTTCAAGGGTTCAGTTCATGTTAGACCAGGTTATGTCTGTGGTGCTCAGGGCATGACACAGGGAGCAGAGAGAGAAGAGCACAGTGGTTCTGTTCTCACATCACTGAGGCCAGAAGCCAGAGAGAGTGCAAGGGGAGGAGTAACCATATATAAATCCCAAGGTCACACCTCAGGAATCTGCCTCAGCACCCAACCATCCAATTAGCACAGACTTGGATAGTTACTTAGACATCAGCTGAACTTCACAGGGTCTCCAGCCACTTTCAGTTCTGATCGACTGGCTAAAACTTTGGGGTTTCCTATGATCCCCTCAGGCTTACTAATTCATTAGAATGACATGCCGAACTCAGGAAATAACTACTTACAATTTCAGTCAAAATCTAAAAATCTGGCCAAATGAAGAGACACAGAGGGTGAGGTCAGGAAGGAAATGCAGAGTTTCTGCACTTTCTCTTATTGGAATCAGCCAGTCAGTGTGTTCACGTTTGAAGAAGATCCACTAAACTTCAGCATTCACTCTTTTATCGGTGTTCCATTGTATGACCAATGAGTTAAATCACTGGCCATGTGAGTTAGTGCAATTTCCTTCTCCCTACACTCATGATCATACAGTTGACCTTGTTGGTGACCAGCCCAAACCCTGAAGCTATCTTGGAGCTACAATGAGTCACTGTATTAGTGTAACAAAGACACTCCTACCATTTGAGAAAGCTCAAGGATTTTAGAAGTTCCATTGTAGGAACAAAGACCAGACAAATTCTTTATTACATAACAACTTGAATTTGCTAATTTGAGGTAGATATTTTGCCTTCTTAGCTGGATCATGTTACTTATACCCATTCCAACACTTTATTCTCCTAGATAACTCGACAGAAATGTGGGATTAGCCAGATATAGTAATAGGAGATTTACATACTTTAGTTAGCAATATTTGTTAAAGTTTTATGGGATGGGTATTTTATTCTACTTTTCAGGTAAGAAAATGAAAGCATTGGAGGTTTGATGCAAGTCACACACTGAGGAAGAGGCACAGTTTTTGCTGGAAGCCAGGGCTGGCTGTGGTGGTAAGGTCCCTCATACCAAAAGGCTTAAATATGAGGCTGCTTTAGGATTTACCTTGAAACTGAAAACAAATTTATGGTAAAAATTTCCAGAAATCTGCAGCACTTAGAGACATGATTTTCTGTTTTAAAACAGGTTTCCACATTCAGCTAATGCACAGGTCTGGTCTCCAATGTTTTGTCCGATGTGTCCTGCCATGTTATTTAAAATGGATTGCATCCAAGCACTTTATTTTTTCAAGGAACACGTGTAATTACCTAATGGCTGCAGCTCTGCTTATGATGGGAAGGCTGTTTTGACACCTAGAAAATGTTCTTTAGCTCCTTTGTTGCTAGATAACAGTAAAAGGTACTTAGTGACTAATGCTAGTGTACTTAAATGTGGAGCACAATGGCCCAGAAAGAAAAGGCACTTATGTAAGTTAAATCTATGTCAAGAAGCTGGCAGACTCCAAGACAAGCACATTTAAAACATATATTATTTTCTATTTTCCCAGCACTTCTAAAATTGGCTTCTATTAAAACTTTCAACTTTCTACAATTGTTAAATGTCTGCATGTTTTGAAATTGCCATAAACTTCCCAAGACAGTGATCTGAAATGTCATTGAGGTGCTATATGTCTTGAGCCATGAAAACACATTCTAACCTTCGGAGTTTTAGTGTAACTTTATTGAGGGAATTCTGTTTTTTCAATAACCTATGCTCTTGAAAGGAAAATAGTCTATGACTTGTATTCTTTCTTCTCTCTTCATAAAGATGATGATACCCATTGGAGTCAATGGCTCTTTTTTAACAAGGGTCAACATGTCACCCTTATATATCTGGGCAGATGTTCCTTAACTTATGATGTGGTTAACTCCTGATACACTCTAAGTTGAAAAGATTCTAAGTAAAAAATGCATTCAATGGGATTGCATCAAATTGCTGGAGGGGGCCTCAGGGAAGGAAGTGAGTGGGTGGAGGGAAACATTCCAATGGACATGATGTACATACACAAAATCATCAATGCTAATCTCAATGTTGTGCATGGGGAGGGTGAGGGAGTGGGGTGAGAATTGGGAGGATGCTCACTGAGTGCTGTGTGCATGTAAGTATCACTCTGAACTTCATCATGACGTATGATTAAAATGCACCAATTAAAAAATACATTTAAACACACCAAGTGGTGTGTGCATGTATGTTTCTATTACTCTGAACCTCATTATAATGTATAATTACAATGCACCAATAACAGTATACTAACAATACATTTAATAAACCTTACCTACCAAACGTCATAGCTTAGCCACTGAGTGCATTATAGAATATGAGCTGTTTACCCTAGTGATTGTGCTGCCATCTGGGAACTTCCATACATCTCAGGAAAGCTTCATTGCAAATCCAGGAAATCACATCATATCTTGAAAATCCAGGAAAAGATTAAAAATAAAAAAACCTGAAGCATGATTTCTACTGAAAGTTGATCATTTATAATTATGAATTAAAAATCAGAAAAAGAACTAAGGTAAATCAAGAGCCATTTATACTTACTTTATTCAGCTGGAAACCTGATAATCCATCTGGGAGGTGCTCACTGTGTGGTTGGTGACCAGCACCATCAGAATTATAGGAAAAATGCCAATTCTTATGTTCCACACCAGATTAACTAAATAAGAATCTCTGGGATTTGAGCCTAGAAATCAGCGTATTCCGTAGATGACTCTGATGCTTGGTAAAGCTTGTGCACAAATGCCTTAGATTATTTTTTCATATCAAACACTTTCAAAACTACAAATGCATCTGAGGTCAGTCACACCAGTAATCATGAACACAGCCATTCTAACAATACCACATCAACAGGAACACATTTTCCATAATAGCTCTCATCTTCCAAACACCTACAATAGAAAAGCACACAATTCTTTTGCTGATAGGAGATGAAAGAGAATAAGGGGAAACTACTTGTCAGGTGCAGAAAGGAAACACCAAAGTCAAAAGGTAGAAAGAAAAAGAAGTCAGAGAATGTTTGGAGGGGAGAGAGTGAATATCTTTGTTGCTGAACTTTTTTTTTTTCCAAAATGGATTGTTTATAGACGGGTGAGCGAAAGAAATAGGCCAGCAGCTTTTTGAGAACTTCTTTATTTCTGCTCTACTTTTAGTATGCCTAAAACGGGAAATAAAATTTAATAGTAATGATTAAGACAAGTCTCCTCTTTTGAAAATTTGTCATCTTTACCACCTCCCTATATTAACTGATAAACTTACTTGAGTGCATCCGTTAAAAAAAAAACAAATAAACAAAGCTAATCACTTTCTTCAACTGTGATGCATCTTTCAGCTGCTGCTTCTTTGACTTTCTCATAAATCAAACATCTTGGAAAATGTGGGTCAATATTCACTTTCCCAATTTCTCACCTCCTTCTCCCCCAATAGCTGTCTCCATTTACTTTCTTTTAATTAAATTCTGGGGACTTTACATTCTTCAAGATCTTATTTGCCAAATCCTTTGACTTTCTCCTAATCTTATTCTCTTTAGGCTATGTGATTACTCTTTTATAGTCTTTATTAATACATTTTTTCTACTCATTCCTTAAATTTCCAAGTTTCTTGACATTTTTTCCTTGACTTTTTGACACTGGTTGAGTAAACACATATATTTTCCAGTTACCATACTATACTCAGGATTTACCAGTAACTGTCTCTAGGCCAGTCTTGCCTTCCTAGAAAGGTGTAGACCTTTCCATCCAACTGTCTACTATAAAATTTGTGATTTTCAGATATCATAATGCATAGAAGGAGGACATTGCATAAAGAGAAGGGTAAAAAAATGTATAGCCATATTATAACACATTTCAAGGAGAATGGCAGATATTAGGGATAGCATAGCCTTATGCTGAGTGACAAAGATACCTGTATGTGTAGTTAAGAGTTGGTGTTATTCAAGTGACAGCAAACCATTGAAGGAATTAACTAGAGGAGAATATAATAATACAGTATACTTTTCAGTGCAATTTTAAAATAACCAATTAAGAAACTAAAGTTGCCTGTGATGAAGACCCAGAAACACTAAGACACTAGGAATGGGGGTATAATGGAGTAAATGATACTGAAATATGTAATAGGTGAAGATTCAACGACTTAGGTTTCTTTGGTTGAATGAGTAGACAGATAGGACAAGATAGGTAATATAGGAGACATTGATTTATTGAGTAGGAAAACATATGAATAATAAATCTCCTCCAACTGATGTGACAATATAATTTTCACTTGTAGGTAGGGAATCAGAAAACATGGAGAAGTTAAATAAGTTTTCTAACACCAGACAGCTAGTAAGTTTTGCGTGAAGAGTGGAGGTATTAACAAGGATAAGAAACATAGGATAAAGGAGAATATGTATGTTGCATGCCCATGAACACATGGTGATAGGATGATAGGGGTAATGTAGTAGTCGTAAAATATGAGTGACAGTTTTAATTCAGTGAGGTTTAACTTGAAATATTTGTGTGCTATCGTAATAGAGATTTCAATTTGACAATCAGATATATGATTCTTATGCTCAAGAGAAAGTCATGAACTGAACAGACATATTTGGGTGTTATCAGCATGTAGATACATAAATGCAATCTGTGCATATGGGTTACATAGATTTAATTTCAGCTCCAATTTTTCTGAAACTGCTTTTGTTAAGGAGAATAATAACCTCATAATGGTCAAATCCAACCATCACCTCCATTTTTATCTTGCCTGACTCATTTGTAAATTATATTGTTTGATTAATCAACTTCATTCTGATTTGGACACTGTTCTCTGAAGAAGATAAATTCTGGGTCAAGGAAATAGAGGAAAGCCTGTTACAGCATTATAGGAAACTAGCTATTATGAGCAAAAAAATGGTACCTGAGCACAGCACCATGGTGTGTTCTACCAGTGTAAAGACCTGTGAAGGGAACGGAAATACAAGTGGTGTCTATTCTGTGACAGGCCTGAGGTGTAGACTGTCAGAAGTCATGTAAGGGCTCCAGCAAGTGACACGAAAGTTAAGTGACAGTTGGGACTGAGCAGGAGAAAGAGACCAGGAAGACAACCAAGTGCAGTGCTGGCTTCAATCAATGACCATCCAAACAGAAAATAAGTGTAGATATGGTTCAAATAACTATAGATATCTGAAGAGACATATACCAGGAAATAGAAGAACGTGGGTGAAAAAAGTCATTGATTCACTCAGCAGTATTTATTTACTAGCAATTATGTTCCAGATAACTTTCCCAGCCCCCATCAATTTTATTATCATTTGAAGAGAATGGGATTAATCAAATAACTATCAAAATGACTTGATAACATCTTGATTCATGTTATAAAGAGAAAGAAAATGGTATCCTGAGATGATATAATAGGAAAGCGTAACCTTGTGTGTGTGTGTGTGTATGTGTGTGTGTGTGTGTGTGTGTGTGTGTGTAAGAGATAGAGATTAGATTGCAATTCAGTGTACTTGAAAAAGGAAGTAAGTGCTAACAACTTCACTAAGTAATAAATTTGTAATCTAGGATCTGATAATTATATAAATTAGATAACTAAATAAGGGGTGAAAAAGATGCTGGATAAGTTCAAAGGAAGAGTAAAATATGACAAGAATGTACACATGAGCCCTGTATTGGGGTTGCACAATTTCTATGCATAGGAGGTTAGCTTCCTGAAAGTGGACTAGCAGCTACTGACTGGACTCAGGACAAACATAATAGACCATTGTGGGATGAGTGTTGTGAGAAACTAGTCCAAGAGTCAAGGATACAGAGACAAGCTCTGTTTCCCAAGAATAAATGCTAGGCTCTGAAGGAAAAGAAGCTCAGACTTTGCACTGGCGGTACATGCACCCTCATAAACTCTTTGCCTCCACGTGGTTCACCTCAGTATTTGTTACCTGTGCTAAAGATCAGAGGCCTCAGTGACTTTTGTTGAGAGGTCCTTAGAGGGCCAGGAATTGGCCACTGGGATGTGATCTAAGACTATTTTGAAAATGGCTGAGGAAATAGATAAATATCTTTCTCAACTGCTTACATATAGAAGTTATAATTTTAATTATAACTTGTCCTGTCTTCCATCTCATTATATGTTAACCAGAAAATCTGACTCTGTTTCAGATATTGTGTTACAGCTAAACATCACCCTGCTTTTTCGGCTGACTTGAGTGTTTCTACCCAGATTTCTTTTTTGTTTTACTGTATATTCCTCCATATTAGATCTGTGGTATGATTATCTGAACACCTTCGAAGGTCTCATGGCCCCCTCTGCCCTCCTACCCCAATGGTCTATTAAACCTTCTTTAAATGAATACATTTAGGGTAATGTCATATTATCTCTTAGTTGGTGAAAATTCTTTATTTATTACTTTATGGGATGGGAAACTGGACCGTCTTCCTGGCTATCTGAACTAAACAAAGATGTAGCTTTGAAAGAAGGGACAAAGAATTGGGTCTGAAAATCTTCCAGGGCTGGAGCTCCCAAGTCAGCTTTCCGGTTCAAACAGTTAAACTTCTTAATGGCAGATCTTCCCAATTTGTCTTCCCAATCACCTGATATTATTATACATAATTTTTATCATTGATGCGCTTATGATTTGTAAATTGAGCCCAGGCCAGAGGTCTTGGATTTAAGAGCCACTGAATAACAGAGAGCAGAGAAAGTCCATTGCTTCTGTGTGAGATGCATAACACATAAGTTTCAAGAGCTTTAATTTCAGGCTGACTGAAGTTCGATTCCTTTCAGGTGAGTAGCCTGGAAAACTTGCTTAATTTCTTCGGGATTTGACTTCTTCATTGATAAAGTAGGGATAATGATATTGTGTATCACAAGAGGTTATAGTAAGAATTAATAAAATAATGCACTTAAAATTCATTGCACATTATTTGGCAATTAGTGGACACTCGGAGCTTGTTATCACTGATGTTTTCATTATTCATTCTCCATAAAGACTGACATGGGATATAGGAGGGAGAGAAAAGTAGCATAAATGGTGTTGAGGGTCAAATTTGAGAAAATGGCACAATTTTCATAATTTTACTCATCAGGATTCCTGAGGAGCAGGGAATACTCTTGACCACTGGACCTATGTTCAATCTACTTATTCTGCCTATGGAAACCATTTATACAATATTCCAATGACATGCTTTGCAATCTAGCAACTGCACATCTCTCTCTCTCTCCTTCTCTCTCTCTCTCTCTACTTACTTTAAAACTTTCATCTTCGCAAAGCATTACATTTTGTAAGCCAATAACATTTTTAAAGACTCTCCTATGATCAGTAATTCTTCGTATGTCTGAGATATTAAACTCATTACAAAATCCTTGATCCCCTTGTAATACTATTAATGAAATTCAAATATCTATCCTGCAGCCAAATTCTTCCCGCTGAGAGGTTGAAGTTTATTGAAGTCAATGAGAGTTGGGTATGTGTGAAGGGTAGAAGCCTTTGGTCTCTGATAAGCTGCCTTCTATTACCTTGCACCGAAGGAGGTTTCTTCCTTCTTTCATCTTAAGGTGGAGCCACTGAATACCAATGAGCAAGTTTTCAACCAACTTTAGTGCTTGATTTTTGGAAAATTTATTTGCATATCAGGTACATAGTCCCCATTTTCTACTGGGTTAGATAATCTGCCAGAAGAACAAGGGAAGTGGTACAAGGGAAGGGGGAGGGCAAGAAAGAAGGGAATTAATGGAATTACTATCATAAATAACATGTACATGTGAAAATATACCAACATCATTCTTGGTACTTCATACGGGTGGGGGGAGGCGGGGGGGGCACCAAGAGCTGTGTGCATGTATGTTAACATCAAATAGATATTTATTGCAATGTAAGACTCCAATGCACCAATAAAAGCACGTTAAAAAAAAAAGAAATAGCTGTTTATTTTCCACAGACAAAATAATCCATAGTATAACCTCAGGTCCTAGCATTTGCCTCATTGCCATGTGAAATGTCATATTTTTGCTACTGCTTTAAGCAGAAGACTTGAATATCAATGAAGAAAGTAGAAAAAATACAAAAAATGGACTCGTTGCCAAATTTCAAATTTAAATTTGGACTCGGGTTTTTGATCCTATATCTTACTCAGCACTTGGGAGATAAAGAAGGTCACGTAAACATTATTTCCCTGATACTGTGTGACAGATAGTAATTAGCCTGCCTGGTTTGACTACTCAAATTGTTTCACATTTTTCTAGACCATTGCTATAGTTTGCATCTGGAATGTTTCCCCAAGGCCCTATGGGTTAGAGGTTCAGTCCCTGCTAGGTGTTAGCTGGAAATTTTAGGAGGCAAAGCCAAGTGGAAAGGTTAACGTTATTGGGGCATGCCTCGAAGAAGTTACTGTGGGACGGTGATCTCTCCTGCTTCCTGTCTCTTTTTGCTTCCAGACCATGGTAGGTGAACAGCTTGCTCTGCCACAGGCTTCAAAGCAATGGGGCCAATAGACTGACACCTGTGAAGTGTGACACCTGACAAGTGTGAGTCAAAATAAACCTTTCCTCTTTTAAAACTTATCACTGCAAGTGTTTTGTTATAGCAAAGAAAAACTGACCAAGACATCTGTCCGCACTACAGTGTTACAGAAAGAACCACAATTACACTGATTTGAAAGAGATTCTTCTATTCAAATGAGCCATAGGTAAGACTTGTTAAAAACAAATAAGCATTTGCTTTTCATAGGTAAGATGAGTAGACTTATTTATTTGGAGAGAAAGCTGACAGAGAGTCTGCATGAATATCTGACTTCATTTGTGAGATGTTAGGCTTTTGCTAACATCCAAACCAGGATCAAAATGCAAAATATATGATTGTAACACAATCAGATTAAGTGTCCATTGTCTTTAGTCTAAATAGTCTAGTCTTTCCTACCAAAGATAACTGGAATAAAATGTAAATACTTCTTTATCTGAACCAACTCCAGTTTTCATTACCCCATATTTTACCACATATACATACAAATACAAACAAATACAAATTATATTATTGGTAAACATTGTGCTACTCTTTCAGGAAGAAAAAATATCTACCCAAAGGTATTGAAACTAGACTACCATAGTGATGCATGCATATCTATGTTTATAGTTACACAATTCATAATCACCAAACTATGAAACCAGCTGAGATGTCCATCAACAGATGAATGGATTACAAAATTATGAAACATATACACAATGGAATTCTACTCAGCCATAAAGAAGAACAAAATGACATCATTTGCAGGGAAATGGATGGAACTGGAGAACATTATGCCAAGTGAGATTAGTCAGTCACAAAAAGTAGAGTCAGATGTTCTCCCTCATATGTAGAAACTAGGGAGAAATTGGGACACAGGAGGGGCTTTAGACAAAGGAGAAACCTTAGTGGAATGAAGGAGGGGCCCTAGGTGAGGGAGATGAGAGCTGGGAGGAAGACCTGAAGAGGGAAAACCAGTCACTGTGCTGAGCATGGGAAGGTAGGGAGGGAGAGGGAGTGGGGTTGGAACTGGGGGAGTGCTGTGTGCATGTATGCCTCTCTCACCTTGAACTGCCATCAAGATGTATGATTACAGTGCACCAATTTAAAAAAAGAAAGAAATTCACTCAAAATAAAAAAGAAAGATTTTTAAAAACAGTTCAAATAATGTGGTGTGTATATATGAAGGTATCACTCACACTGTCGCTAGCATGTATGGGGAGTAGGGGAGTAGGGTGGGGTTCAGAGGGAGATACACCAAGCGCTGTGTGCGTGTAAATTTGTACCACATTGAACCTCACCGTGATGCATAATGACAGTTCACCAATACAATTATATTAATAAAAAACACAAATGACCAAAAACATTCTAATACCTTAAGTCTACCATTAAAGGACCTGATACTGTGATATCTTGGAGAAATAACACTTTCTAGTTCAAATGCATATGCGAATTAGTAAAACCTTTCTTCAGTGTGATGCCTGCCTGTGTACATCTTAACCATCCTCCAATGATCAGCTCCATAGCTCATTCTGTGATTTTATCAAAGTTGAATTTAACCTCACATTCCCCTAAATGCCATTCCATTTAAATTGTGATTATCTGTGAGTAGTTATTACATCCTACCACAGATCATGTTTATATTTGCCTTATTTTATTCTGTAACTATACTACTTTTTCTGGATTTATCTTTCAATTCCCTTGCTGGCCATAGTTACTCAAAAAATCTTTTCAGATGAAAGATGAGCAAATGAACTAAGCATAGCATTGTGAGTCTGAAGTCATCTAATTTAACTCCTAGATAACTATTACCTCACTATCTAATTTTTCAATCCATGCAGTAAAATCTCTTAGTTTACAATTCTCCTTGAAGTTGAACTTTGAACACAATTAATAATTTTGTAAGTTTTTTTCCTTCCTTTTCTGACCCATTTATACTTTCTGTGGATGACAACAGTCTTAATCTCTTTTGGTCCTCAACTCCATGAGGGATTCTTTGCCACTATCTCACAAAGCTCTCAATAACAGGAGCCTCTTGGATTTATCTTTGTCTTCATATCATAAAACACATGAGGTGTTATAGAGTAGAAAATATTCTCAATTGCATATTACTTTCCCTCGACATTTTCTTTTTTTTAGAATATACTTTTATTGTTGCATTGTAATCTCACATCATAATGAAGTTCAGAGTGACAGGGACACAGTACAGATGGCGCACACAATACTTGATGAGTTCCTCTCCCCCCTGCTCCCACCCCACTCCCTCCTCTTCCCTGTGCATGATATTAAAATTGGCACTGGTAATTTTGTATATGTACACAGCATCAGTGGAAGTGTTTCCTTCATTAATTCTCTCTCCCCACCACTATCACCCTCCCCTACATCCCCTTAAACAAACCAGTTCTTGCTGAATTATTGAGGATACATTATAGTAAAAATTATGGCTGTCAAGAGGAGCAGAGCCACCAATGGAAGGAGGGGGTTTAGGGGAGTGAGGAGGGGGATAGAGATATAAAGAAGGTAGCAGTTGAAATAATGTTCTGTACATATATTAAACCACCAATGCCAATCTCAAAGACATGTATGGGGAAGGGGAAGGAGGGGAGTGGGACCTGGAGAGAAATGCTCCAAGAGTTGTGTGCGTGTATGTCCTCATCACTCTATACCTCGGTGTGATATATAACTAAAAGGCACCAATAAAAGTATAAAAAGTTGGCCACCCCAAATAACGCCACTTCTATCCAGAGATGCTGCTTAAACTAAATAAATGGTGGTCCTAGTAATTTAGAGCCGAGGGATTTTCAGGCTAAAAGAAGCACAGATACACACACACACACACCAAGCCACACCTAACCCTATTTTATTTTTTATTTTGAGACAGGTTCTTGCTAAGGTGTTAAGGGTCTCGCTAATTTTCTGAGGCTGTTCTCAAACCTGCAATCCTCCTGTCTCAGCTTCCTAAATTCTGGGATTACAGGTATGCACCACCATGTCAGAAGCACTGATATGTTTGAAAGCTTTCAAGTGAAAAGTCACAAAAAAGTCTGTCTCAAACTAAGCCAGTTAGTGAAAAGAGTCTATTGACTAATGAAACTGAGAAAGATGTATAGGCTAATTTGATAACTATAGAGTTATCAAAGACCCCATTTCACTATTTTTAAATCTTTTTTTTCTTCCAAGTAATTAAAAAAGTAATCAACCCAGGCAAGAAGATCTAGGGCTAGGATGACGGTGAGAGGAACGAAGCACTTGCCAAGGACACAAAATGCAAGGGAGTGCAAAAAAAAAAAAATCCTCAGTAATTAAGATAAAGAACATGTTAAAAATACAAACATTAATGAAAAGGATCCATAAAAAATGAAACGTAAAAATTTTAGATAAACATCATAAGACCCCCCCTTGTCTACAGGATACTTCTTGTATCTTCACAAAGAGTACTATGGTCACCTGAGAAATAATTATGAAGTGCTTGAGGAAGGCAGAACGGTTGATCTCAACCAGTGTTTGCTAAATTGATCTCAACTCTGTCTTTTGCTAAACCATTCACCTTGTCATCTCTCCCCTCATTAACTTCAGCCTAATGTGGAAAGGTCAGCTTCTCCAACTCTGCCCTTGACATTTACAGACATCTCTAAAACTGGGAGGTTCAGGCAATGTACCAACTAAATCCCTTGTAGCAAATTATGTTTTTTTCTCTTTTCCAAAAGTCACTTTTGGACCATTCTTGTTTGTTTCTTATAGGACACAGTTCCAAATATCCTGATTGCTTCTTACCAAATGATTAACTGTCCTTGGTCACACAGCGTAAGATATGTTACATGTTTTTCAGGGACACATATTGAAATACTATACACAAAATTCCATGACGCCTGTAATTTGCTTTAAAGTACTTCAGCAAAAAAGAGGGGGAAATAAGTGGTATAAGATGGCAAAATGTTGTTTGTTTTTAAAACTGGAGAAGAGGCATTTGGGGTTGTGTTATGTGCTGTGTCCACTTGCATATGCTTAAAATAAAAGTTTTCAAAGAAAAAAATAAGACACCTTTGAGGGGGAATAACTGAAGGCTAATATGGTTGGTGACTAGAGAAGAAGAGAAAAAATAGTTCTATAGGAACCTAGTCAATGTGGGACACATTATATAAGGACTTCTAAGTGAAATTAAGGATTTTATGCTTTAGAGTGGAGAGTTGTTGGAGAATTTTATGCATGATAATAACTTGAATAGATACAGATTTACTGAGACATTCTTGCTGTACTGTGGGAATGTTTTGAAGAGGGCAGTAACAGATACAGAGAAACCAGTTATGAGATTGTTAAGTTCTGTGTAGAGGATGGCTGCTGAACCAAGAATTGTGGCAGAGAAGATAGATCCTGAGGTACCCAGAAAGTAGCTTCAAGAGATGTGGGGAGCTGGACATAGTGGCTCATGCCTATAATCCCAGGATGTGGGACATGAGGATGGAAAGTTTGAGGGCAGTCTCAGCAATTTAGCAAGACCCTGTTTCAAAATAAAATCGGGCTGGTGATGTAGCTCAGAGGTAGCCCCTGAGTTCAATCTCCAATACCAAAGGAAAAAAAAAGAAAAAAGATGTGGGGAGTTAGTGGCACCTGTTTGTAAGAGTGATTCTCAGATGACTAGCTTTTCTAGCCCTCTTCAGTGAAAGAAAATATTTTTCAGTCGTACCTTTCCGAAATGATGGGGCACATCTCTTGTATATAATCTAGGTGATATTCTTTGGGAGTCTGTGCATGATATATGGATTGCAGGCATTATGAAATGAGGAAAACCCAACTATTTTTGTCATTCCGCATTGTAGTTAATACCGTGCAGTATTCCTGACACATGCAGCATGTTTGGGGAGGGGGAAGGGAATGCTTAATTAATGAAGTCTAACGCATAATGTGAGTCAGATATTGCTCACAACAATGAGCAAGATTGACATTTACTGATGATGCAGAGCATTAACCTAGTATGTATTGTCTCTGGTATCCATCATCTTCCCATGACTCACAGAAGATTAGAAAGTAGAGGTAACATGAAGCCGACATATTGGAATCAATAGATTTTCATAAGTTTTCTGGCATCTTGTCATGTTTGAATGAGTTTTATGGTGCCATTGGCATGTTAACTAAATGTTATAAAATTTATTAAAAGTGTTGTGGTACAGTTTAATTTTGTTTTTTAATCCAGAGGAGATGAGCATCATTGTTTTGTAATGATCTGTGAATATCCATTTTAATTGCAAAAATGTAGGACAAGTTTTCTGCCCCCTTCATATTCAGTTGATATATATTGGTGATTCCATTTATATACAATTCATAAGACAAAGAGAAATATGTTACCAAATAAATTCAGACAGTTTTTGATAGAAAAGGAGACCTTTCTTCTCACCCTTCTGACCGCAAGCCCAGATCCTCTGGTCTCAGCCTCTCAAGTACTGCGATTACAAATGTGTGCCACCACCTATGGCTAAAAAAGCCTTTTTAAAAACAAATATATAGTAGCTATGAGAAAAAAAAACTTGAAGGTGCCATCAATTAATTTTACATTTAGAAATCCATTATAAGAATCTATATGCAATTTACTAAATAGCCAAGACCAGGAGCATTTGCTGTGCATCTATTCTTTGCTAGAATACTTATTACCTTTCTCTGAAGTCCTACTGTATACCAGTAACTGCTCAACATTACATACAGGTTGTTCCAAGTAATACTCAATAGTCCAATGAAATGTTATTACAGTTGAAAGGTAAGGAACTTTATGAAATGCACAGTGAATTCAAAACTCAAATTCTAATCTTTGGTCTTTTATGCCAAGACCTTTTCTCTTTTCACTTGACTGAACCTCCCCCTCTAGAAGAAATAAAACATTGTCATGAACCTAAATTACTTATAGTTCTCTTGCTGTCAGTGCCCTTAGAGGAATGGAACACTGCCTCATTCCTTCCCTGTGTCACCCCACTCTCACTGTACCTAACAAGAGAAATCAATATCTGGTGATTTTAAGGAGCGCTTATGTATTTTGAGAGTGAATCCTGCCAAACATTGCAATAAATTCTTGTATTCCTTCACTTGTATTCCTATACAAGAGTTCCCAGCTGGAACATTAATTTGCTATGATGCCAACAAACAAGAGTTCAACAGAAACATGTTGTTTATAAAAAAATAAAATAGGTCTCAACCAGGAGAGGAAACTGTCCCAGATTTTTCATTGTCTTTGTGATCAAGAATGAGGCAATTGTACCTTTCTCTATTTGTCTTCTTCCTGCCCTTCATGCTGTGTGTGTGTGTGTGTGTGTGTGTGTGTGTGTGTGTGTGTGTGTGTGT
>PVJS01019083.1:0-34122 GCA_004027185.1 Glis glis | reverse complement strand
ACAAAAAAAATAAGATAAATAATATAAAGTAAAAAGGGCTGGGGGTGTAACTCAGTGATAAAAACATTCCTGTGTTCAATCCTTAGTATTGGAAAAAAAAAAGAGCATCTCTTTATGCTAAAATCAATGGTTGAAGGGCTAGGAGTGGTCCTGGCTTCCAATCCCAACAGTGAAGGGAAAAAAAAAAAAAAGGCCAAACCAGGTGTGGTAGTATACACTTGTAATCCCAGTATTTGGGAGGCTGAGACAGGGGGATCACAGCTTGGAGACTAGCCTCAGCAACCTAGGGAGAATCTGTTTCAAAATAAAACATAAAATAGGGTTGGGGTATAGCTTGGAAGTAGGACGTCCCTGGGTTTAATCCCCAGTAACACACACACACACACACACACACACACACACACACACACACAAATAAATAAAACCAATGGTTGCTAGATTGTTGGAGAACAAGATATTCACATGGTCTCAAATTACAACCCAAAAGGTTACTTATGATTACAAAGGACAAGAGTTCCTTGTTAATGGAGAAATCTCACAGGTACCACCTTAACCAAGTAATTAAAATCAGTATCACTAATAATAGGATAATGCAATATTATATGACTAAAGTAACACAATAAACAGGAAGAACACGTTCTATTGTTGTCCTATGTGGTATTCTGGTAGTATTTGGTGGTGTTCACGCAAAAAGGCTCAACCCAAATCTAAGGAAACATTGCCTCAATTCTTCAAAAATGCCATAATCTTGAAAAACAAACAGGCAGAAAGACTACTTTTTTTTTTTTGCGGTACTGGGAATTGAACCCAGGGGCATTCTACCTCCAAGCTACACCCCCGGCCCTAGTTTTTATTCTTTATTTTGAAACAGGGTCTCACTAGGTTGCGGAGGGCTTCACTAAGTATCTGAGGCTGGCCACGAACCTGCGATCCTCCTGTCTCAGCCTCCCAAGTACTGGAATTACAAGCGGCACCACCATGCCTGTCTCTTTTTTCCTTTTTGAAGTGCTGGTAATGGAACCCCAGGCCTCGAGAATGCTAGGCAATCACTCTAGCACAGAGCTGCACCCCCACCCTGGAAGACTGAAGAAGAATCGAGAGACATGACAACCAAATGCAACATGTGATCCCTGACTGGATCTGGAATCAAATTTTTTTTAAAAGCTGTAATGGAAAATTTAGGGATATTTAGAGAAACCTAATTATGATCTCTAATCTAGATAATAAAATTGCATCATTATTTCTTGGTTGCTATGGAAAAATAGTTTGGAAGTTCCTCAGATAGTTAACCAGAATTACCATACATTCTAGCAAATTCCACTGTTAGATATAATATCCAGATGAACTGAAAGCAGAGACCCAAATAGATACTTGTAAACTAATGTTCATAGCAGCATTATTCACAGCAGCCAAAGCCGGGGATGGTGGCGCACGCCTATAATCCCAGTACTTGGGAGACCAAGACAGGAGGATCGCAGGTTTGAGGACAGCCTCAGCAAGTAGTGAGACTCTCATCAACCTAGCAAGACCCTGTCTCAAAATAAAACAATAAAAATAGGGCTGGCGGTGTAGCTTGGAGGTAGAATGCACCTGGGTTCAATCCCCAGTACTGCAAAAATAAATAAATAGATAAATAAAAATAAAAGCTGAGAGGGTGGCACATGCTTGTAATCCCAGTACTTGGAAGGCTAAAACGGGAGGATCGCAGGTTTAAGGCCAGCCTCAGCAACTTAGCAAGACCTTGCTTCAAAATAAAAAATAAAGCTGGGCGTGGTAGCGCACGCTTGTAATCCCAGTACTTGGGAAGCTGAGACAGGAGGATTGCAGGTTCATGGCCAGCCGCAGCTACTTAGTGAGGCCCTCCGCAACTTAGCGAGACCCTGTTTCAAAATAAAGAATAAAAAATAGGGCTGGGGGTGGAGTTCAGAGGTAGAATGCCCCTAGGTTCAATCCTCAGTACTCCAAAAATAAATAAATAAATAAATAAATAAATAATAAGCCAGGCATGTTGGTACATGCTTGTAATCCGACTACTTGGGAGACTGAGACAGGAGGATCACAGGTTCAAGACCAGCCTCAGGAATTTAGTGAGGCCCTCTGCAACTTAGTGAGACTCTGTTTCAAAATAAAGAATAAAAAATAGCTTTGGGAGGCGGAGACTGGAGGATCCGGGTTCGCTGGCAGCCTCAGCTCTCTCTCTCTCTCTCTCTCTCTCTCTCTCTCTCCGTCTCTCTCTCTCTTCCTGTCTCTCTCTCTCTCTCTACTTAGTGAGGCCCTCTGCAACTTTGTGAGACCCAGTTTCAAAATGAAGTATAAAAAATAGGGCCGGGGGTGTAGCTCGGAGGTAGAACGCCCCTGGGTTCAATCCCCGGTACCGCAAAAAAAAAAGAATAAAAAATAGGGATGGGGGTGTAGCTCGGAGGTAGAATGCCCCTAGGTTCCATCCCCAGTACCGTAATAAATAAACAAATAAATAAATTTATGTTATTCATATTTGCCACTTCTTTTAATTAATTTATTTATTTATTTTTGCAGTACTGGGGATGGAACCTAGGGGCATTCTACCTCCGAACTACACACCAGTCCTATTTTTTATTTTTTTACTTTGAAACAGGGGCTCACTAAGTTGTGGAAGGCCTAACTGAGTTGCTGAGGCTGCCACAAACGCGTGATCCTCCTGTCTCAGCCTTAACTTATTTATTTTTATGGAACTGGAGATTGAACTCAGGGGCATTCTACCTCCAAGCTACACCCCCAACCTTCTTTTATTTTATTTTATTTTTTTTTGGTGGTACTAGAGACTGAACCCAGGGTATTCTACCTCCAAGCTATATCCCCAGCCTTTTTAATTTTTTAAATTTTGAAACAGGGTCTTGCTAAGTTGCTGAGGGTCTCTCAAAACTGCTAAGGCTTGGCCTCAAACCTGCAATCCTACCTGCAATCCTCATCCAGCCTCCCAAGTACTGTGATTACAGGCATGTACCACCACACCTGGCCTATTTTATTTTGTACTGGAGATTGAACCCAAGGGCATTCTACCTCTGAGCTACACCCCTCACCCTTTTTATTTTAATTTTGAAACAGGGTCTTGCTAGATTGCTGAGAGGCTTGCTATGCTGTTGAGGTTGGTCTCAAACCAGTGATCATCCTGTCTTAGCCTCCCAAGTCCTAGGATTATAGGCATGCACCATTACGCCCCACTGAGAAAAATATTTTCTTTTTTTTTTTTTTTTGGCGGTACTGGGGATGGAATCCAGGGGCATTCTACCTCCGAGCTACACCCCCAGCCCTATTTTTTTATTCTTTATTTTGAAACAGGGTCTCACGAAGTTGCGGAGGCCTCACTAAATAGCTGAGACTGGCCACGAACCCGGATCCTCTGGTCTCAGCCTCCCAAGTACTGGGATTACAAGCGTGCACCACCACGCCTGGCTTGGAAAAATATTTTCAAGGAATAGTCAGTGTCTGGCTTGATCAGAGCAGAAGGTATGGACTAGGATGTCCTGGGAGATAAAGCCAGACAGGCAGGCTGCGGGAAGCCCTGAGCCTGCAGTTGGCAGGCAGGGGGAACAGCGCTGAGGGTGCTGGATGGAGGAGTAACACATGCGAAGTGATGTCACACTGCAGAAAGATCAGTTGGTCCTGACTCTCTGGGCAAAGCTCTGGGCAGACAGAAGGGCGTGACCAGCCAGGAGGCGGTTACAGCAGCCCCAGCACCCAGGGTGAGGTGGAGAAAGTGGGAACAAAGGCAGCTGTTTGGCGAGGGATCACAAGAATTTGATAACTGATTAAACATGGAAAGCGAGTTATCACCCCTAGGGCCACACCTGGGGGCAGGGGACAGAGGAATGGAAGAGGCAGCAGGAGGGCTGGTTGGGAGCTCAAGACCACAAAGAAAGAGAGAGTTTAGTTCTAGCCTTCTGGTCAAATGGATCCCTCAGAGTCCAACGGGGCTCTATCCAGAAACGGAATTCTCCTGAGGACAGCTCCTCCCTCAGACCAGCCTCAGCTGGCCCCACAACCCATCCCCAGGGACCATGATGCCCATAGCCACCCGAGGCTCCTAGCGCTGTCAGTTCTGTGATGCGGTCCCTTCAACTAGTTCTGTCACCCAGCCTCCGCTGGCCCTGCCCTCCTCTCCTGTCTGAGTCCTTTCTCCTTTGTAAGAGGAGAGGACTCAGCCAGGCGTGGTGGCGCACGCTTGTAATCCCAGTACTTTGAGAGGTGGAGACAGGAGGATCCGGGTTCGCGGCCAGCCTCAGCTCTCTCTCTCTCAATCTCTCTCTCTCTCTCTCTCTCTCTCTCTCTCTCCTTAGTGAGGCCCTCCGCAACTTTGTGAGACCCGGTTTCAAAATAAAGTATAAAAAAATAGGGCTGGGGGTGTAGCGCGGAGGTAGAACACCCCTGGGTTCAATCCCTGGTACCGCAAAAAAAAAAAAAAGAGGAGAGGACTCAGAGGTGTGTGCCCAGGAGCAGAAGTCCTGTAGAGAGTGAGTACAATAAGGGCCGGGCGTGGTGGCACACGCTTGTAATCCCAGTACTTTGGGAGGCGGAGACCGGAGGATCTGGGTTCGCGGCCAGCCTCAGTGCTCTCTCTCTCTCTCTTGCTCGTTCGCTCGCTCGCTCTACTTAGTGAAGGCCCTCCGCAATTTCATGAGACCCGGTTTCAAAATAAAGTATAAAAAAATAGGGCCGGGGGTGTAGCGCAGAGGTAGAATGCCCCTGGGTTCAATCCCCGGTACCGCAAAAAAAAAAAAAAAAAAAAAAAAGAGAGTGAGTACAATAAAACAAGACATTTTGAGCCAGGTGTGGTGGCAGCACACCTGTGATCCAGTACTTGGGAGGCTCAGACAGGAGGATCGCAGGTTCAAGGAGAGCCTCAGCAACCTACTGAGACCCTAAGCAACTTAGTGAGACCCTGTTTCGAAACAATAAAAACAACTGGGGGTATAACTCAGAGGTAGAATGCCCCTGGGTTCAATCTCCAGTACCAAAAAATAAGAAGTAAAGGTCAAGACTTTCCTGATGTTGCTGAGGTTGAATGAGATGCCACACAACTGACAGTGCTTTGTAAACATAAAGGACGCTGCTGCTCCTGAAGCAGCTGACCCTGGCCTCTGTGGCAGACACTGAGCTGTCACGACTTCCTCTCAACCACCAGGCCTGGATTTCCTAGACTCAGCACAGCACTCAGCCGCAAAGGAATGACGACAGGTCCTGGAGGAACTTACCTGCAGCCAGTGAGGTGGGAACAAACTGTGGAGACAGGACGAAGAGCAAGAGCAGGCCCTGGGAGAAGCACGGGCTGCAAGGAGGAGAGTAAGAGCTCACCTGGGCGCAGGTCTCCAGAAAAAGGAGCACTGTGGCCCTGAAGTCCTGCACCATCCCATATCTAGGACAAAAAAGGCAGTAAGTTGTGCTTTCTCCCCTCTTTGGCTGTACCTGCTTACCCTCCCCCAGCTTCCCTGTTTTGAGGGTTACTGCACCCGCTGAGCAGCAGAGGATTCCTGCTGTTGGGCCTTGCATCCTCCCTAGGTGCTGTGTGGTGATGATACAACCCGACTACAGCTGAGCAGATACACTGGCCTTGAGCCCTCAACCTTGGGTGAGAAGACTCAAGCTTCCCTAATCCTAGTACTTGGGAGGCTGAGACAGGAAGATCGCAGGTTCGAGACCAACCTCAGCAACTTAGCAAGACCCTGTTTCCAAATTAAAAAAAAAAAGGGCTGAATACCTCTGGGTTCAATCTCCAGCACCACACTGAGACAGGAGGACCACAGGTTTGAGACCAGCCTCAGCAACTTAGGGAGACCCTGTTTCAACATAAAAAATAAAAAAAAGGGCTGGGAGTATAGCCCAGAGGTACAGCACCCGTGGGTTCAATCCCTAGTACCAAAAAATAAAAATAAAAATAAAAATAAATAATAAATAAAAGGGCTGGGGGTGTAGCTCAGAGGGTAAAATGCACTGGGTTCAAACCCCAGTGCCAATAGATAAATAAATAAATAAATAAATAATCCTTCCTAAGAGAATGGATTTGCCCAGAAATAAAGGAAATGCTCCAAAATTTAGGAAACAGGCTAGGGAATGTTATAAAAATTATCAAAAATCTGAGACTTGGGATAGTGCTTAGTATATGCAAGCACTGGGCTAAAAAGTTCTATGTATTTTATCTCTCTTTCTCTCTCTCTCTTTCTTTTTTGTGATACTAGGATTGAACCTAGGGGCATACTATCTCTGAGCTACACCCCCAGTCCTTTTTATTTTTTATTTTTGAAATAGGGTCTCACTAGGTTGCTGAGAGTCTCACTACTTGCTGAGGCTGGTCTTGAACCTGTAATCCTCCTGTCTCAGCCTCCCAGGTACTGAGATTACAGGCATCAGGCACCACAACCGGCTGTATTATCTCATTTAGTCTTCAAAAACCTGAGATGAAGCCAGGTGTGGTGGCGTGTGCCTGTACTTGGGAGGCTGAGACAGGAGAATCCCAGGTTTGTGGCCAGCCTCAGCAACTTAGCAAGGCCCTCCAGAACTTAGTGAGACCCTGTTTCAAATAAAAATAAAATAGGGCTGGGGGTGTAGCTCGGAGGTAGGATCCCCCTGGGTTTAATCCCCAAGTACCACAAAACAACAAAAACAAAAATCCAAGGTGGTACTGTCCTGACCCCCAGTTGTGCACATGAGGAAACTGATGTCCAGAGGTATGGCTGCCCAGAGTCCCAAACCCCAGTTCCTCTGACTCTACATCCCAAGCTGAGATTCTTGCTCAAACTATCCCAGCTCCCTTGCTTTCTTCTCGCACTTGCTGTGCAAGGAGGGACGATGAACCCAGCCATAGGTAAAACACACCACTAGAAGACATCTTAGGGTTCATGTGCTTCAAGCCCCTTATTTTACAGAGAAAGGAACTTTGGCTCAGCCAGATGAAGAGATTTGTCCTCTGGGTCACATAATTGCAGGCGCCGGTCTGTAACCAAATCGCCAATGGATCTGAGTCCAGGTCTCACTATGCAGGGTGGGGGTCGGGGGACGGCGACACTGAAGCCTGGGTGCCCAGTTCTTCAGAAGCAGAGCTGGGACCGGGTGTGGTGGTGCACGCTTGTAATCCCAGTACTTGGGAGGCTGAGACCGGAGGATCCGGGTTCGCCGCCAGCCTCAGCTACTTAGTGAGGCCCTCCGCAACTTCGTGAGACCCGGTTTCAAAATAAAGGGTAAAAAATAGGGTCGGGGTGTAGCTCGGAGGTAGAATGCCCCTGGGTTCAATCCCCAGTACCGCAAAAAAAAAAAAAAAGAGAAGAAAGACAGAAAAAGAAAAAGAAAAAGAAAAAGAAAAAGAAAAAGAAAAAGAAAAAGAAAGAAAAAGAAAAAAGAAAAAGAAAAGAAGCAGAGCTGGGAGCCGGGCGTGATGGCGCACGACTGTAATCCCAGTACTTGGGAGGCTGAGACAGGAGGATCGCAGGTTCAAGGACAGCCTTAACAAGTAGTGAGATGCTCATCAACCTAGCGAGACTCTGTTTCAAAATAAAAAAAAATAAAATAAAATAGGGCTGGGGGTGTAGCTCGGAAGCACAATGCCTCTGGGTTCAATCCCCAGTACCAAAAAAAAAGAAGCAGCAGAGCTGGGTCCAGCCCCAGGAGCGCTCGTCGCCCTGTCCGACGCTACCTCCGCGCTCACCC
Organism: Glis glis; assembly: GCA_004027185.1. Lineage (NCBI taxonomy): Eukaryota > Metazoa > Chordata > Mammalia > Rodentia > Gliridae > Glis > Glis glis. Next base: position 26,445 of record PVJS01019083.1, on the reverse strand, counting down.
GGACCCCGTGGGTACCTGTCATCGCGCTCGGGCCTCGGCTGGGGTGACAAGTCCCTGGCGCGGGGCTCACTGCGGACCCCGACACACCCGAGCCCGGGGCCTCCGAACGCCGAGGCCCCAGGAGCGAGCGGACGCTGGTCCCGTCTCCGCAGGCCCCCCACTTTGGTCCCTCAATGGTCTGCAGACCCGGCCCCAGTGCTGGGGCTCCTCCGCCCCCGGGCCGATCCCAGCGGACTCTGGGGACGAGGTTCCCATGGAAACGAGAGGACGCTCCTTGCGCCTGCGCGGCGGCGCTAGGAACGCTGGGAAGTGTGGTTTCCGGATTTTCGCTCGGAGAGCGAGGAACGGACGCAAGATGGCGCCCGAGCGGCGCGGCCAGTCCTGGCGAGCCGGGTTCCGGGACCCTGGCGGAGGCCGCGGTGGGAGAGGCCGAGAAGGCCTGAAAGGTAGTTTCCGTGGGCAGCCGCGGCTCTGAAGCGTCTGGGGTGCGGAGTGACACGCGGAGGCACGGCCTTTTCAGCGCGGTCGATTTTGCCGTTTGCAAACGGTGTGATGAGGGGCTCCCCAGGTTCAGGGCGGAGGGACGACCGCGTCCGAAGCCCCGTCCTTGTCCGCAGGGCTCGACCTAGGGAGGAGGTTTTGTTTTGTTTGGGTATTGGGGATTGAACTCAGGGGCATTCTACCTCCGAGCTATACCCCCAGCCTTTTTTTAATTTTTTGTTTTATTTTATTTTATTTTGGTGGCACTGGGGACTGAACCCAGGTGTATTTTACCGCCAGGCTACACCCCCTAGCCCCATTTTATTTTTATTTTGAAACGGGGTCTCTCTAGGTTGATGAGTCTCACTACTTGCTGAGGCTGTCCTCGAACCTGTGATCCTCCCATCTCAGCCTCCTAAATACTGGGATTACAAGCAAGCGCCTTCTCGCCCGGCAGGGGAGGATGTTTTGAAAGTGGGAGCGGCCTAGTACGGACTGGCTACCCAAGGGACGCAAGCCCCTGTTGCACAAGTGTTCAGGTCGGCGCTGGGCGACCGCTCCCGCCGCTTAGAGGATCCGGTGGGAGTTGAAAGCAGACTCCGGGAGCTGGGATTATCCTGCCCCTCCCTGGGGGAGTTCCTAGCCCTTCAGGACCCCGTGCCCTCCGTGGACAGCACTGTGAAATCAGTGAGTTGAAACGGCCCAGGAACCACCTTCTCCACTCCCTTAGGTTCCTGGAATGAGAATCCAAAAACCTAGGATCCGATTCAGGCTCCGAGCTACACCCCCAGCCCTAATTTTTATTCTTTATTTTGAAACAAGGTCTCGCTAAGTGGCTGAGGCTGGCCGCAAACCCGGATCCTCCGGTCTCAGCCTCCCAAGTACTGGGATTACAAGCGTGCGCCACCACGCGCGCTAAGGTCTCCCCATTTCTAAAAGTGATGGTAATTATAAGACCTGCCCTTTCTCCCTCTGATGCAAGGTAATGACATGTATAGGCTGGATCACCTTGGAAGGATATTAGGCAATACCCCACAAAATTAAAAATACACATAGCCTTTGCTTTAGCAGTTCTAGAAATATGTCCCACAGTGGCCATGTATGTGTAAAAGTGTATACAAGGGGTTTTTGTGTGTGTTTTTTGTGTGTGTGTGGTACTGGGGATTGAACTCAGGGGCATTCTACCTCCGAGCTACATTCCCAGCCCTATTTTTTTATTCTTTATTTTGAAACAGGGTCTCACTAAGTTGCGGAGGGCCCCACTAAGTAGCTGAGGCTGGCCTAGAACCCAGATCATCCAGTCTCAGCCTTCCAAGTACTGGCATTACAAACGTGCGCCACCACACCCGGCTTTATACAAGGGTTCTTAATGAAGCATTACTTGGTATGGGATAAAAAATGTTCATTAATAAATGACCACTTAAATAAATGGTGAATTCCATAAAATGGAATATGTATGGTTACTTTTGTTTGTTTTTGTGGTACTAGGGATTGAACCCAGAGGCATTCTACCTCTGAGCTACACCCCCAGTCCTATTTTTATTCTTTATTTTGAAACAGGCTCTAAGTTGCAGAGGGCCTCACTAAATAGCTGAGGCTGGCCATGAACCTGTGATCCTCCTATCTCAGTTTCCCAAGTACTGGGATTACAAGCGTGTGCCACCACGCCCAGCTCCATTTTATTACTTTAACTTTGAAACAGGATCTTGCTAGATTTATTCTATTTGCTGAGGCTGTCCTTGAACCAGCGATCCTCCTGTCTCAGCCTCCCAAATACTGGGATTACAAGGGTGCTCCACTACACCTGGCATGTGTTTACTTTTTTTTTTTTTCCTCTTGTGGTCCTGGGGAATGAACCCAGGAGCATTCTACCTCTGAGCTACACCCCCGCCCTATTTTATTCTTTATTTTGAAACAGGATCTCACTAAATTGCAGAGGTCCTCACTAAATTGATGAGGCTATCCTTGAACCTGCGATCCTCCTGTCTCAGCCTCCCAAGTACTGGGATTATAAGCATGCGCCACCACGCCTGTCTGTGTTATTTTTTATTTGGAAACAAGGTCTCACTAAGTTGCTGAGAGCCTTGCTAAGTTGCTGAGGCTGGCTTCAAACCTGCTATCCTCCTGTCTCAGCCTCCCAAGTACTGGGATTACAGAAGTGTGCCACCACCTCCAGCTTGTCTATATTTTTCATGCAACTAGCTTTCCCTCCAATCATTGTTTCCCTAATGCTGACTTCTTACTTCTTATAGTCTTCATGGATTCTAGTGGTTGTGGGGGGCAGCTCTGAGTTCAGGATGGGGCCCTATCTTCCCATCTGCCCAGGCTGCAGGAGGCAGAGCTTGGCCTTGGCCAGCAGCCCCAGGCTAGGACTACTGAAGGGGCAATCTGGGGGGGACCCCTGGTTGCTACAGGAGGGTAGGCAGCTTCAGTATTAGCTCAGCAGCACTAAGAACCAGAGCTAGCTTCCCTGTACCCCTGTGACAGTAGGCATGCTACCCAGCCTGGTACAAATTCCTTTTCTAGAGAGCATACAGAGGCTGCACTCTAGCAATGGGTAAAAGATGTGTATTGTTAAAAAAAATACACACACACACACACACACACACACACACACACACACAATCTATCAAGATGGGTATGGCAGCACATGCCTGCAACCCTAGTACTTGAGAGACTGAGACAGGAGGATCCCAGGTCCGAGGCCAGCCTCAGCAAGTAGACTCATCAACCTAGTGAGACCCTGTTTCAAAATAAAAATAAAATAGGACTGGCTGGGGGGGGGTAGCTCAGAGGTAGAATTCAATCCCCAGTACCACATACAAAAATAAATAAATAAATATAATAAATAAATAAATAATAGGGCTGGGGGCGTAGCTCAGAGGTAGAAGGCCCCTGGGTTCAATCCTCAGTACCAAATAAATAAATAAATAAATAAATATGCCGGGCGTGGTGGCGCACACTTGTAATCCCAGTACTTTAGGAGGCGGAGACCAGAGGATCCGGGTTCGCAGCCAGCCTCAGCTTGTGCACGCGCGCGCACGCTCTCTCTCTCTCTCTCTCTCCCTGTCTCTCTCTCTCTCTCTCTACCTAGTGAGGCCCTCCGCAACTTCTTGAGACCCGGTTTCAAAATAAAGTATAAAAAAAAAAATAGGGCGGGGGCGTAGCGCAGAGGTAGAACGCCCCCGTGTTCAATCCCCAGTACTGCAAAAATAAATAAATAAATAAATAAATAAATAAATAAATAATATGTCTATATAACGTGTGGAGGGGCACCTAGGGCTTCCGGGTTGGGTCTATCTCTTTGTTTTACAGAAACAGAGACTCAAGTTCAAGTCACTTGGAGTTGGGGAAGCCAGGGCTCCTGCTGCTCGGTGCTTGGAGGTTAGAGCAGGGCCGGGGGTCCCCCAGGGTCTGGAAGATTTGTAAAATGGCACATGGTGTCAGCCAGTGAGAGGGTTCCAGGCCAACTCCTGCCTCTGAGGCCTGCTCTGAACAAAGAGTTGGCTCGCACCCCTCCCACCTCCTTCCCCCTAAACCAGTGTGATGTCTCATAGGGCAGAGAGCGTGATCCTGGGACGAGGGGACAGAAGTGACACAGATGGAAGCACTGACTCTTCTTGAACACCACAATGAGCGGGCAGAACCTCTAGGCAGGAGGGAAGGTCACCAAGGTTCTGGCAGCCGTCAGCTGGCTTGGAAAGTCAGTCTCTTTTGCATCGGAGAAGGAGGAAGAGAATTCTTTTTTTCTCTTTTTCTTTCCCTTTCTTTCTTCCTTTTTTTTTTTTTTTTTTTTTAGTACTAGGAATTGAACCCAGGGTCATTCTACTTCCAAGCTACGCCCCCAGCCCTTTTCTTTCTTTCTTCCTTTTTTTTTTTTTTTGTGTGTGTGTGTGTGGTACTAGGGATTGAACCCAGGGGCATTCTACCTCTGAGCTACACTCCCAGCCCTATTTTTATATTGAAACAGGGTCTTAGGTTGATGAGAGTCTCACTACTTGCTGAGGCTGTCCTCGAACCTGGGATCCTTCTGTCTCAGCCTCGCAAGTACTGGGATTACAGGCATACGCCACTGCACCTTGTTTAGGAAGGTGATTCTTGGGACCCAAAGTGTGCTCAAGAATTAGCATCATAGTCGGGCATAGTGGTGTATGCCTGTAATCCCAGTACTTGGAAGGCTGAGACAGAAGGATCGCAGGTTTGAGATCAGGCTTAGCAATTTAGTGAGACTCTCAGCAAGCTAGAGAGACCGTTTCAAAACAAAACAAAAGGGCTGGGAGTATAGCTGCTTCTGGTTCAATTCCCAGTATCTCTCACACACACATACACACACACACATGAAAAGAAAAGAGAAAAAAAAAGAACTAGCATCACATGTCCAAAAGGAGTTTTAGAGCTAGGCGTGGTGGTGCACACTTGTAATCCCAGTACTTGGGAGGCTGAGGCAGGAAGATCGCAGGTTCGCAGCCAACCTTGGCAACTTATCGAGGCCCTCTGTAACTTAGTGGGACTATTTCCAAATAAGAAATGAAATCAGGCTGGGGGTGTAGTTCAGAGGTAGAATGCCCCTGGGTTCAATCCCCAGTACTGCACTCACACACAAAAAAGGAGTTTTAGGGTTTGGAAGAGGCTTGACCCAATAGGCAGTGGCAGTTTGCACTTCCTGGTGGGTACCTCCTTCGGCTGTCCCAACAGAGCTGGATGTCAGCTGCCCTGTGTAGCTGGCTGCTCACTGACCTCGCGAGGGGCCTGCGCAGCTAAGGTTTACCCAGGCCCTGCCCTAGAGGTGAGGGAGCCAGCACTGGCCACCCCTCCTGTCCTCCCCACTCTTCCTTCCACCCCGCAGCCAAACATGCTGCTCCCCCAAACAGGTCTGTCACAGGACACCTGGGAGCCGCAAGCAAACTGGAGGTAGCAGGAGAGGCCAGAAGCCGCCTCTGTAGACAGAGAGGGATCTGACCAGAAGGCAGGTGGCTTTATCATCAAGTGGAAAATAACTTGATATGAAAATGTTTTTATTTCTCAGTACAAAGCCAGATACTATAAGACTGAAAAACTGACTGGCCGGAGGCCACGAAGGACAGGAAGCCTGTCGTTGGCCTGATGCCCCGTGACCCGGGAGGGCTGTGGGAGGACCGGGGGCACAGCAGAGACTTGGGCCAGCTGTGAGGTATGCGAGGGAGGTGACCCGCTGACCCATCAGAGCCTCCGGGGCTGGGGACTGAGGGTCCTGTCTGCCTTTGGGGACCACTGGGTCCTGGCCCAGCTGCCTCTAGGAGCCGAGCAGCAGAGCAGGGTGGACAGGAGTTGGGGGGCAATGAGCCAGAAAGCCTGCCCCGAAAAGCTCTGTGTTTGATTCTGTGGCTGCAGGTGAGTGTTTTAGGGAGAGTGAGAATGAAACTAGGGTGCACTCACCCTCAAAGGCACCTTTAGTCGCTCTACCCACTCCCCAATATAGAGAAAGTCTTGAGCCCTTGACAGGTGGGCGTGGGTTTGAGACGTAAGGCTTTCGGAGGCGAGGCTGTAGTGATGGGTCTGGACAGGCTGGAGAGACGCTGAGAGGAGTGTGTGCAGGCCCCCAGGTGGGAGCGCGGGTCAGTCGCTCTATTTAGTGTCTAAGGGGACACGGCGCAGTGAGGACTCAGGCCTCGCCCTCCTCTCTGCTGTCGTCCACACTGGCCTGCCTCACCACCTTTCGGAGCCTGGGTGTGGAGGACGTGGCCGCCTGCTCCTGGAAGGCCCGCGTCCTGCTGGCTACCAGGGCGGCGTTGCGGAGGGCAACCACAGACTGGCGGGACTGCAGGGCAGGCCAAGACCCCTTGCAGCCCCGCCGGCCTCCCTTGGCCCGAGAGAGCTGCGGGGTGGGCTGCGGAGGCTCCTCATCTGAAGACTCCTGGGAGGAGAAAACCTGGATGGGTGAGGGTATAAAGAAGGGCCATGGGAGGTCAGAGCCAGGAAAAGGGGAGGTGCGGAATGTTTGTTGAATGAATACAGAAAAACTGAGCTGTTCTCAGGCCACACTTCCCCAGGAGGGAAGACGGCACCCAGCCCTGCTGCTCCTGCTCCTTGACCTCACTGCAGCTTCCTTCCAGCCCCCAGAAGCCTCCGTGCTCACCTGCACCTGCTCCCGCCTCACCGCCCTCTTCTCCTCCCCTCACCCCTTTGCCTTTGTAGTTAGCCAGGGAAAGTGAGCCGGGCCGTGTGGACGCTTGGGCCTTGGTGTCCAGGGACAACATCCTCACCCACCCATCCACCTCTGTGCTTCCCCGAGGGCCACACCCAGCGCCTCCTCCAGGAAGCCTCTCCCAGGCACTTGACAGCCTCGCCTTCCTCCGGGTCAGCCCCGGGCCTTAAGGCTCGTGGTGGGCCTGGCTTCCTCAGGCGAGGATCAGCTCCTGGCCTAGCTGTGCACCCCAAAGCACTTAGCACACAGGGTCCTCGATTGCTCACTCAGTACTTGGGCCCCATGGTGGCCAAGGCCCCTCTCCACCTTTGCTGTGTGGTGCCTCTGATTTGGGGGGTTCAGAGACCATCTCAGCCACCCCATCTAGGCTAGGGAGTGTCCCCAGGGCCAGCAGCTGGCTGCGAAGCTCGGCCTGGGCAGGAGGCTCACTGCCTGGCTAGAGCCCAGTCCCTCGGAAAGTGAGTCCATTTGTCAGGCTGAAGCCTGCCTGCGACCCGGGTGGGGCCAGTGCGCCCCTGTTCCTTGACTGCTTGCAGGTCCCCAGACCTCGCCTTCCCTTACTCGTCTCCTCAGCTACTCTGGGGTGAAAGGGAGATGCCCGGGATGTGGGGGCCATCCTCAAGGTGCCTGGGGGACAGGCTTGAGTTTTCTGGTAGTGAGAGGTATAGAGGAGGAAGGACCGGGCACCTAGAGTTCCCAAGCTCTCGGGAGACACTGTAGTGTGACCCCATGTTGAGGCCTAAAACCAAGCACCATTGCTGGTCTTCCCGGCCCCCGCCGCTGCAGACAGAGTCCCCCAGCCCAGCCTCACCTCTGGCAGGTCACCGGCCTCGGTGGCACTCTCTTGCTCCAAGGAGGGCTCCAGGAGACTGATAGACCGCATGACCCCGCGCAGGTTAATACGGGGCCGCAGCCCAGGCTCTATTTTTGGGGCTGCCTGGCTCTCTTCCACGCCCACAACCTTCACCATCCCACTGCCCCCCGGTTCTGGTGGAAGAGGTGGGAATGGTGTAGAGACTTCGGGGGCCAGGGGCTCCTCTGGGGAGCCCCCACCCACTTTCTGCTCCCAGACATGGCTCTGCCGGCTGCAAGGAGGGGGCCCTGAGTCAGTTTTGAGTGACCCAGCAGCCACCCCAGTTCCCACAGCAACCTGCTTGTCCCCCAACTCCGCACCTGGCGGTCAGGATGCCCTGGTAAGTCTGCAGCTGGCGCAGGAAGCCGGGGTTGGGGCGGACGATGGGCCGGAGCTCCTGCACGTGCACCAGGGCCTGCTCCAGGCCCCAGCCGTACTGCTTCATGGCGTAGGCCAGCACCGTGGCGGCAGAGCGGCTGACGCCCATCTTGCAGTGGACTAGCACCCGGGTGCCCTGTGCTCTGTGAAGAGGAGGATGGTCAGTCCCCGGCCATTCCCCCACCCTGAGGGGCCCTGTGGCATGGGGGAGGGGCTTGTGACCCAGCAGAGGGAGAAGAAAATGAGGCACTGAGGGCCGGAGGAGGGGCCAGAGCTAAGTGCAGAGTGGGCAGGAGGTCACTGACAGCTGGGGCCCGCCAGCGACACCTGGGCTGGACCGTGGGGCCCAGCAGCCTGACCTCGCATCTTCAATGAAGCGGTGAGTCTCCTTCCAGTGGGGCAGCAGCTGCGCTGACTCCTCATCCCAGAGGCGCACGTTGTGGTAGGTGAAGCGCTCAGGGTAGAAGTTGTCGATCTCCCGGGCCATGTTCAGGATGTGGCTGACCCTGTACCAGAGGGCCCAAGGCTAGGCTGACGTGGACAGGGGCACTGGGCCCACTGGCCAGCAGACCCAGCATTAGACCGTGGGCGCCTCTGTTTAGGGTTTGGTTTTGAGTCAGGCGACAGCGGTACTTATAGCTGTCAGATGCTGTGTCGAGCACAGCAGTTTACCTTGCTGGGCTTGGGTTTCCCCCTCCAGTGCAGGTGGCTGAGGCAGTACTAACCCTTCCATTATTCTGGGACCTGAGCTAAGAGGACAGCTGTTGAGCTAAGCTGAGATTAGGCGGTTCTGCAGCAGCAGGTGACAGGGGCTATAGCAGGTCTCCCAGAAGCCCATGGACAGATGACAGGTCCCCATCAGAGCAGGCGGCTGGGTCTCCACTGGGAGAAAGCCTCCCCTAAGATGTGGCCAGGTGTGCAGGAGCCTCTTCCTGCTTGGAAAGGTGATCTGCGGCCGTGCACGCCGCTGCCCCTCAGCTTCTACACTAGCTTCACCTTGTGAAGAGGGAAGACAGGGCCGGTGCTGGCCAGTGGGACAGCAAGGCTGCCGTCCTGTTGAGGCCCAAAAGCCCATGCCAGGGAAGCAGAACCAGCTGTGCCGCTTCTGAAGCGCAACAGGCCACCCCTTGGGGAAGGTCGAGTGAAGGAAGAATGGGCGGCAGTCCTGAGGGGCTCGGAACCCAACCTGTTTCTCTGTAGCTCCTCTAGGTTGGCGGCATTCCACTCGGAGCCCTGTGGAGCAGGAGAGAAGCACCGGCTGGCCCCCTTGCCTCTGGCCAGCAGCCACAGGGGCCTGGTCCCGCCCGCGGCCTGTGCTCACCAGGTAGAGGTGGGGGAAGATGCGGGAGGCGCGGTCCCGCTGGGCCATGAGCAGCAGCATCTGGTTGTCAATGAAGTCGCGGTACTGCTGGAGAGGGCAGCCCAGGCGCAGCTCCAGGGCCTGGCGGATCTGTGGCCCAGAGGAGAGGTTCCTGACGCCCTCCCTCCTCGCTCAGTAGGCAGCGCCGAGGCCAGGGCCTGGGGCGCGCTGGCAGGCCGGGAGGATGGCAAAGCAGGAAGGACTCCAGGGAGGGCGGGGCCCGGGCCCACTCACCTCCTTGGAAGTGATGCTCTCCAGGTCACTGGTGTCCAGCACCTCCCACAGCTCAGCCCGGATCGCCTGCTCCATCTGCTCCTGTTCCGAGGGCCTGAAATCAGAGCCCCCAGTCAAGGGCCCTCCCCTCTCCGCAATGGCATCCCCCCCACCCCACCCCCGCCATCCCCCTGCACTGACTGGCCGGGCTCTGGACTGGGCGGTCGCAGGGACTCCAGGTCCGCCATGGCCATCCACTCGTTGAGGCAGCTCTGGTCAGAGTTCACTCTCTCCTGGTAGTGGGCGGCCCAGGTGAGGGCGCTGCCACCGGGCACAAGGCCGCTGCCTAGAGCCACCTCACAAGCCTGGTGCAACACCTGGAGTGTGGCCCTGGGACGGGAGAGAGGCTGGGTCACCCAGGCCCTGCAGCCAGCTCCCAAGAAGGAGCGGACCTGAGGCGGGGCACTGCGGTGCTCACCACATGGTCTGGATGGAGATGGGCTTGAAGATTCGGCTCTGCCCACCGGACGTCACACTGAAGCCCCTGCGGGAGACAGGGCGGGGTGGTACCAGACTCCAGCTCTCAGACAGATGACCCGTCCATCTGTCAGAGGTGGGAAGCTGCGGCCCAGGGAAGCTGAGAGTAGGCCCCCAGCCCCAGCCCGTTCTATTCCCAGGCCCCTTCTGTCCTCTTCCCCTCTCCCCTTGCCACAGCTTACCCGTCTCCATCTAGGTACACCTGGGTGTCACTCCAGAGGGGCAAGACCAGACCCAGGGTGCAGCTGGGGGAGCTGGCAGGGACAGAGGGAGAGCCATTGTCCCCCAGCACCTCCCTCCCTGCCCCCTCCCTTCCTCTCCCCGCTCCCACCTGCTGTCAGGGAAATCCACCCCCAGGAGTACTGTCTCCTCCTGGCTCAGACATTCTCTGGTGGAAACCACCAACAGGTAGCGGAGTCGCAGGGGCCGGGCTGCCTCCAGCTGGGCTGCCTAGGAAGAGGAGAGGAGGAGCCCCAAGTCGCCAAGTCACAGTGTCCCTGGGGACCCTGCGCTGCCACCCCACCTGGACACACCTGGGGCCAGAACAGCCCAACTGGCCCCTGCACGCTCCACTCCCACCCCCAATTTCCAAATACAAGATCAATGCCTGCAATCTAGTGGTTCCCAACTTTAGGATTTTATGGTCTACTGAAACATTTAAAGGGCTCTTTCTTAAAGTGTGTGTGTGTGTGTGTGTGTGTGTGTGTGTGTAAGAAAGGGGGCAGGGGGACTGATAGAGGCAGCCCAGCTTTTGTTTCTTCCTAGAAAGGAGGGTTTTTTGTTTGTTTTGTGGTGCTGGGGACTAAACCCAGGGGCATTCTACCTCTGACCTACACCCCCATCCTTATTTTATTTTTTATTTTGAAACAGGGTCTCACTAAGTTGCGAAAGACCTCACTAAGTTGCTGAGGCTACAACCAAACCTGCAATCTTCCTGTCTCAGCCTCCCAAGTACTGGGATTACAAGTGTACACCGCCACGCCCAGTTTGAAAGGAGGTTTCAACTTAGACCCTATTTCAAGTTAAGCAAAATGGGGGTGTAGCTCAGAGGTTGACTGCCCCTGGGTTCAATCCCCAGTACCATAAAAATAAATAAGCCGGGCGTGGTGGCGCACGCTTGTAATCCCAGTACTTTGGGAGGCAGAGACCGGAGGATCCGGGTTCGCGGCCAGCCTCAGCTGTCTCTATCTCTCTTTCTCCCTGTCTCTCTTTCTCTCTACTTAGTGAGGCCCTCTGTAACTTCGTGAGACCCAGTTTCAAAATAAAGTATAAAAAATAGGGCCGGGGGTGTAGCACGGAGGTAGAACGCCCCTGTGTTCAATCCCCAGTACTGCAAAAAAAAAAAAACATAAAAATAAATAAATAAATAAATAAACAAACAAACAAACCCCATCACTTGCTAGGACCATAATTTCATTCAAGAAACACTTATGGGGGCTGGGGGTATGGTAGAGCACTTGCCTAGTATGTGTGAGCCTTGGGTGCTGTCCCTAGCACTGCCAAAAAAAAGTTTATCTTCAAAGAAATATTAAGGATGGTGCTCCTGTTGGAAATCAGCTCTGAAAGACTGTGTCTTGTTTTTCACTTTTTTGCTGCCAACAGTGAGTATCTCCACAGGCTTTTGGGACCCGGCCCTCGGGCTCCCCGGGACGCCATCCTTCCGTGGCTGGCCCAGCACACCTGAGCACTGGTGTGTTTCTGGACAACTCAATATTATCAGGAAAGTCTCCGATGGCTGAACAGAAACCTCCCTCTGTGTAACTCCCTCCTGGTGGACCTAATTTGGCCCTCCCTGTTCAGGCAGGACAAACCTCCCCTGTCCCTTCACAGTCCTCCAGAGACCTGCAGCTGTGACCTCCCTGTGTAAGTGTCTCTAGCTGAAACAGCAGGGCTGTTGGGGTTTGGGTAACCTCTCCACTGCTCCCCAGACAGACACACACAGGCCCACCACCTCCCCTCTGGTGGGCTCTGGCTGGCCCCTCACCAGGCGGATGTCATCCTGCGGCCTCAGCAGCTCCACCATGAGGTGCAGGTGCTGCCTCTGCTCCTGTTTCTGTGGACTGGGGGGCCGGTGCCCATCCGTCTGGTCCCCAAGGGGCTGCTCCTCTCCTGGGGGTTCCTCCTCTGGCTCAGAGCTGGCCTCAGCGGCATCACCATTGTCCCCTCCGGCCTGTAGTCCCAGGACAGCCCCACGGAGCACCGCAAAGCTCTGCCTGGCAGGGCCGTAGAGGTGAATCATTATGGCCTAGGGTTCCCAAACGTTAGGGAGCGTCTGAACCTCCTGGAGGACTTGCTGAAGTGGACTGCTGGACCCCTGTCCCGAGTCAGCAGGGCTGGGGAGGAGGCAGAGTTGGCCCCAGTGACAGCCACCTCACCTGGAGAACCAGCCTCTGGCTCTCAGGCCCTCTGAGCCTACTCTGGACTGAGTGCAGAGGGGCTGCTCCCTTTTCCTCCCCATCTGCCCACTCGGGAGACACTGGAAATTTGGTTGGGGACCCAGGAGTCCTCAAGCCCTGCTTCCCATCCTGACCCTTGGCCTATGACCACTGGCCTGAGCCAAAGTCTAGGGCAGGGGGTGAAGGAGCGCAGGCGGCTGACGGCGAAGGGGAGCGCCAAGGCAGCCCTGCAGGTTCTGGCACAGCCACAGGGTCGATGGAACCCCACATGTGCACTACAGAGTCTGGGCTGCGAGTCCTCCGGGAAGACCTCGGTCCAGACATCTGGAGTCCAGGAGGGCAGTGGTGAGGTCCGGGTACTGGATGGGGCATCTGTGTGCAGAGAAAGGTGCTCACCTGCGCTGGAGCTGGCTCCGGCGCCTGAAGGCCGGGTCCTGCGGAGAGAGCAGAGCGCGCGGCCCCCAGACAGTGAGCTCGCAGGACTCTCCTCCTCCCCGCCCCTCTCAGCCCTACCTGGGGGATGGGGCCAGAAAAAGTCTCACGTCAATTCTGTCTCGGCCCCAGGCCCCTCCCCAGCGGGAGGTACGGTGTGGGCCCCAAGTCCGAGCTGGGCGGGGCGGGGTGGGCTGGCTCGGATCTGGGCCTCCGCAACTGGGCTGGCGCTCAGGATTGCGGATCCTGCCTTGGTGGATCCCTCCCGAGTCTGAGACTAGATGTTCCCCTCCGCCCGCCCCCAGGAGTGAGGGAGGCCGCCGTGGGCAGGACGTGCTCCCCAGGCCCAGCTGGCAGCCAACTGCGTGGGCAGGACCGAGCCAGACTCACCGCGGGTCCCACAGGCGTGGACTGGCCGCTGGCCGGGGGCGAGCGGCTCACTGTGACCAGGGCCATGGAGCCAGGCCGGGCACCTGGGCGGGCACCGGCGCGGCCCCCTCCCACAGCCCCACGGACAGTCCCTGCCCAGCAGGACCAGGAAGGAGCGCCTAGAGCCACCCGGGCCTGGCACCTCCTCGGGGGCGGCCCTTAAAGGGCCAGACTCCTGGCCAGCGGGGCCTGCGGAGCCGGACCGAGCGGCCCCGGCCCCTCCCCTCCCGCCTCTCCGGCGCGGCCCGCCTCGCCCCGCCCCATTCGCGCTGGGGGCGGGGCCGGGCGGGCGCAGGTGCGGAGCCGGACCTTACACCCGTTCCTGCTTCGGCTCTCTCCTCCCTGGAAGCGCCGCATCTTGCCGACTCCGCCCAGTTAGATCACCTGAGCCGCTTCGGGCCCCAACCGTTCGGTTACCCTGCAAAGGTGGGTCCTAGGGAGGCGGGGGCTGAAGACCCAGGTTGTAGGATCCGCACGGTGGGTCTTAAGTCAGGAGGCTCCCACCCCAACTTACTTCTCCTTGCTATTTGACCTTCATACCTGCACTCTGCAGGAAATCTGGGAGACACGCAAACTTCAGGGGAAATGGGGTTGGGGTGTAGGCTTGCCCAGGAAGCTCACAAGGGATTCTCATTCCTGAGCCCGGTTCACAGCTGCTGCAAAGGGAAGCAACTTGCCCAGTCACTCTGATGGAACATGCCGGAGTCAGGGCAGCGACTGGAGTTGGGGCCGCAGCGGGTGAGGGCTCTTCCAAGCCGGCTGTGAGTAGGGTCTGGAGGCTCAGCCTTCCCCTCTCCCCAACAGGAGTACGAGCTGGGTTCCAGGAGGGACAGGCTGCATGGCAGTGAGTGCGGCAGGGCTCAGAGGAACTGTTGTTTATGGAGCACCTGCTTTGGCTTTTTGTTTTGGTATCGGGATTGAACCCAGGGGCATTCTACTTCTGAGCTCTTTTATATTTTTTTATTTATCTTTGTAGTACTGGGGATTGAACCCAGGCGCATTCTACCTCAGCTACACTCCAAACCCTATTTTATTTTTTATTTTGAAAAGGTCTCACTAGGTTGATGAGTCTTACTACTTGATAAGACTAGCCTTGAACCTGCGATCCTCCTGTCTCAGCCTCTCAAGTATTGGGATTACAGGCGTGTGCCACCACACCCAGCCCTTTTTATTTTGAATCTCTAAGTTGCTGAGGGTCTAAATTGCTGAGGCTGGCTGCTACCCTGTAGTCCTCCTGTCTCAGCCTCCCAAGTACTGGGATTACAGGCGTGCCACCATGTACCTGCTGTGAAAGGGAACTTGACTGGTGTTGGTTCCTTTCACCTTTGCTACAGGGGTGGTCTCCCCCGCCCCCACCCTTTTTTGTGGTGCTGGGGAATTAACCCATGGGCATTCTACCCCCAGCCCTATTTTCTCTTTCTACTGGGTTTCACTAAGTTGCTGAGGCTGTCCAAGAACCTCATCTCAGCCTCCCAATACTGGAATTACAAGCATGTGCCACCATGCCCAGCTCGTCTCCTCATTTATAGCTGAAGAAGTGGAGGCTCAGAAAGGCTAGGGTGCCATGGTCAGGATTTAAAGCCAGGTCTGAGGTCATCCGCATGGTGTCTCCCTCAGTGCCCTCCTCTGCCCACTGGCCCACTAAGTAGAGCAAGCCTACTGCTGATGGTTTCTTTATTTCCCTCCTGGCCCCACTGCCAGCCAGGGCTCCAGGCCCCAGCAGTATAAATAAATAAATCACAAGAGCAGAGGGAGTGCTGGGGGCAGCCCTCCCAAGCAGGCGCTCAGTGCTCCGTGAGCGACAGCCGCAGGATCCGCTGTAAGTCCTCTTCCTCCTGCTGCCCCCGCCGTTCCCGCTCCTCCTGCTCCCGTGAGGACAGCTCCAGGGCCAGGCGAAGCTGCTCCTCAAAGCTTGGGGGGGCCGGGGATGGAGGTGTCCTCTCAGGGGACCCTGGACCCCTGGACTGTGTGGACAGCTGCAGGCTTTCCTGGAGGGCCCTGCCAGGCCAGGGCGAGAGGGGAGAGATGACTGGTGAGTGGCAAGGCTGGGGGAGGAGCCCAGGGGCTGGGCACATGGCTTCGGAGGACAAGGACAGGGTGGCAGGGAGAGAGCCAAGCAGGACCTGTGTCCTGTCCCTCATGCCACTTTTGGTTGCAGGCAGCACTGCTGCCGGAGGATGGCCTCGGAGAGAGCCTGGGAGCAGCAGCTCCTGGCCACTTACCCCCAATGGGCCCGCTGGGGCCAGGGCCAGGGGGCGGAGGTGGGGACCAGGGGGATCGCGCAGGGCCTCACCGCTCCAGCTGAAGCTGCTCCTCGTACGCTGTGGCTTGGGGAGGAGGGTGAGTGCCAGGCCGCGTGTTGGTCAGGGCTTCCCAGACAGTCACCTGCAGCAGCGGGAGCCCAGAGCTGTCACTCGGCCCTGTGGCTGCAGAGCCAGGGCACACCCCGCCCGAGCCCCACCTGCTCCGCCTCGGTGCCCGCCTCAAGCAGGCTCTGCTGGATGGCAAACTGCAGCAGGTCATCGTCCTCGTCTCGAAGGGGCTCGCTGCGCTCGGCGCCCAGCACGCTGTACCCCGCAGGCACCTCGAACACAGTGGGGTCCACCTCACAAGGGAAAGGGCTCCCTGGGCAGGTGGCAGAGGGGCACACTGAGCCCCCAGGGCTCGGAAGCAGAGACCCGGGCTGCCTCCCTCTGCCGCCCATGGTACCTGGCGTGGCGATGGCAGAGCTGGGGGCTGGCACCCACACCGAGCTCAGGGGTTCGTCGCAGCCGCACAGGTTGCTGAAGGTGATGCGGGCGTTGAGCACGTGGAAGAGGGGGATCTCTGTGAGGAGACAGCGGGCCTGAGCCGCCAGACCCCACATCTCCACGGAGGGCACCGTGCCCAGGTTCCCTGCTGCCCCAGGCCGCCCCTACCAATCTTGACGGGGAAGCCGGGTGGGAGGCGCAGGGTGATGAAGTCACGCAGCTTGGCAAAGTGAGCGTTGCTGATGGCCATCAGGTCGATGATGGGCGTCACCTGGTCCCCCAGGGAAAGCGGATGCTCCTCGCTCAGCCACAGTGTTGCTTTGAACCTGCCCAGCCGACCACAGGACATGGGTCAGGGACTCTCTAGTGGCCCTTCCACGAAGTCACCCGTCTGGTGTGCCCTCCTCCCTTCTCAGTGCCCCTTGCTGCCTCCCCCAGGCGCCTGTGTCGCGGCCCTATGGCTGGAGTTGCCCCAGCCTGGCACCCGTGAGGACGTCGGCTGGGGTGAGAGCAGGGGCCAGTCCACGGCCCGCCTCCTCCACCCAGGCTGGCCAGCGCCGCACACGCCACACTTTCATTTCCAGCACAGCCCTGGGGTCAGCACGGCCAGGACTGGGATCCCAGCTCCACCACTGGGTGGCTGAGAGGACCCACACGAGGTGGCCTGCTGTGAGGTGCTGTCCTCCGCGCCCATTTACACCTGGCAGCAGGTCTTGTGAGGCAGCTGTGGCTTCTCATTTCACTGAGGAGGAAACCAGAAGCATGGTGGCAGCGGAGCTGTGGGCCCTTCCCAGGGGCCGTTCCCACTCTGCCATGCCTAGCCTCAGCAGGTGCTCCTTAAAAACCATATGTGGGAGCCCGGTGTGGTGGTGCACGCTTGTAACCCCAGTACTTGGGAGGCTGAGATAGGAGGATCACAGGTTCGAGGACAGCCTCAGCAAGTAGTGAGACTCTCAGCAACCTAGCGAGACCCTGTTTCAAAATAAAAATAAAGCTGGACGTGGTGACGCACGCTTGTAATCCCAGTACGTGGGAGGCGGAGACGGGAGGATCCGCATTTGCAGCCAGCCTCAGCTACTTAGTGAGGCCCTCAGTAACTTCGTGAGACCCAGTTTCAAAATAAAGTATAAAAAGCCGGGCGTGGTGGCGCACGCTTGTAATCCCAGTACTTTGGGAGGTGGAGACCGGAGGATCCGGGTTCGCGGCCAGCCTCAGCTCTCTCTCTCTCTCTCTCTGCCTGTCTCTCTCTCTCTCTCTCTCTCTCTCTCCTTAGTGAGGCCCTCCGCAACTTCGTGAGACCCGGTTTCAAAATAAAGTATAAAAAATAGGGCCGGGGGCATAGCGCGGAGGTAGAACGCCCCTGCGTTCAATCCCCGGTACCGCCAAAAAAAAAAAAAAAAAATATATATATATATATATAATAGGGCCGGGGGTGTAGCTCGGAGGTAAAACACCCCTGGGTTCAATCCCCGGTACTGCAAAAAAATAAAATAAAAAAAAAACACATATGTGGGTGGTGCCATCCATTCATTCACTCATTCATTGAAGAAGTGTGACCAATTCTCAAGGCCAAGAACCATGGCTAAGAAAGATACGGCTCCCGCCTCTGGAGCAGAGTCCAGAGGAAAGCCCACTGAGGAGCAGGTCACTTACCACAGGGGTACCCGGGTGTGACAGGAGTCTACAAGGGCTCAGGGGGACAGGCAGGATCCCTGTCCTGAAAGGAAGTCCCAGCCAGCCCCCGGACCTCACCTCTGCACTTTGCTGGACATCTCGATGGGGCGGCCGATGTTCCTGGACTCCAGGCTGAAGCTGGGGTCGAAGTATTCATCGGGGGAGATGGCAGTGGGGTTGGTGGGGCTGGCCGCCTGCTGCACAGGAGCCTGGGTGGGCCCCAGGACCGGACTTAGCCCTCAGGAGGAAGAGCGGACACCCTGCCCGCCCGCCCCGCCCCTCCCCGGCGCCGGCTCACCCCGCCGTGGGAGGCATGCTGCTGGGCCATCCCCAGGAAGGACTGGAACGGCGTCTTCCCTCCTAAGGAGAAGGGGTGGGAGCCCGTGAGAGGACTCCCGCCACGGCCCAGACTGCCCCCACCCCTTGACGGTGGGGCGGTGTGTCCCTGGGTACTGTGGCTCTGACCCCAGGCCAGGGCGTGGCTGGGCAGCAGTCAGGCGCACCTGGGTTTACCTTTGCTCCTCGACTTGTCCTGACCAGAGAGGTGCTCCGTGCGTGTGCGTGTCACCAGCTCCATGTTGGTGGCACTGTACACCTGGGGAGCAGGGGGGACATGGGGAGCTGGGGACTCAGAGCCGGCTCCCCACACTCGGCCTCACCAGCACAGGACCCAAGTGCTCCTGTCCCCAGAGATGAGAGGAGAGACGAGATCTTGCTCCCCACAAGGGAGGAGATGACAGGGTCTGAGCCCCAGGAGTCACCGATGAGGAGATGCAGCCGGGGCCAAGAAGAAAGTACTCTTCACTGTCCTCAGAGCCCTGCGTGGGGCTCGGCAGGGCCCCCCACCCCAGCCACAGTGACTTCCCCTGGGCTCACAGGGTTTCTGGGGCCCGAGAGCTACTCCGTCTCTCCCTCCATGCTGGGGACGGGTGTGGAAAAGGAGCGGGGCTCCTGGGCCTTGCTCGACCCCCAGCCCCCCACCACTGGCCTCTCCTGCCTTGGCCTCGTAGCCGCTAACAGTTTCCATCTTCTCAGACCGCCATCCCCAGATACCACATTTGTTCCTGCAACAAATCAAACAGGTGCTTGTGAGGACCTGCACCCTGCACTCTGAACCCTGGCCAGAGCCTGAGTGGCCGACCTGCTGCCCCACTCCCAGGGTCCCTTCCCACTGGAGACATGGAGGGACGTTTTTATTTTTGGTACTGGAGATTGAACCCAGGGACATTCTACCTCTGAGCAACACCACCAGTCCTTTTTATTTTTTATTTTGAAACGAGGTTGCTAAATTCCTGAGGATCTCGCTAAGTTGCCAAGGCTGGCCTCAAACCTGCAATCTTCTTGTCTCAGCCTCCCAAATACTGGGATTACAGGTATGTATCACTGCACTGGCTACATGAAGGAGATGCTGTCTGGATGGCTGGGATATCTGAATAAAGATCAGGGACTAGAAGACATTGAGGAATTATTATTAATTTTATTAATGTGATACTGGTGTCAGGGCTGGGTTAATTTTTTTTTTTTTTTTTTTTGCGGTACTGGGGATTGAACCCAGGGGCATTCTACCTCCAGGCTATACCCCCGGTCCTATTTTTTATACTTTATTTTGAAACCGGGTCTCACGAAGTTGCAGAGGGCCTCACTAAGTAGAGAGAGAGAGAGAGAGAGAGCTGAGGCTGGCTGCGAACCCGGATCCTCCGGTCTCTGCCTCCCAAGTACTGGGATTACAAGCGTGTGCCACCATGCCCAGCGCTTAAAGTTTTTTTTGTATTGGGGATTGAACCAGGGACATTCTGGCTCTGAGCTACACCCCCAAGCCCTTTTTATTTTTTATTTTATTTTTTAAAATTTTTTGTGGCACTCGGGATTGAACCAGGGGCATTCTACTGCCAAGCTACACCCCCAGTCCTATTCAATGTAATTAATTTATTTATTTATTTATTTTGTGGTACCAGGGATTAAACCCAGGGGCATTCTACCGCTGGGCTACACCCCCAGCCCTATTTTTTCTTCTTCATTTTTTTTTTTTTTTTTTGCGGTACCGGGGATTGAACGCGGGGGCGTTCTACCTCCGCGCTACGCCCCCGGCCCTATTTTTTATACTTTATTTTGAAACCGGGTCTCACGAAGTTGCAGAGGGCCTCACTAAGGAGAGAGAGAGAGAGAGATGGAGAGAGAGAGCGAGAGAGCTGAGGCTGGCCGCGAACCCGGATCCTCCGGTCTCCGCCTCCCAAAGTACTGGGATTACAAGCGTGCGCCACCACGCCCGGCTTTCTTCTTCATTTTGAAACAGGGCCTCACTAAGTAGCTGAGGCTGACTGCGAACCTGCGATCCTCCTGTCTCAGCCTCCCAAGTACTGGGATTACAAGCATGTGCCACCGCGCCCAGCTCTATTTTATTTTTTATTTTGAAACAGGGTCTCGCTAGGTTAATGAGAGTCTCACTATTTTTTTTTTACCTGCAGTACTGGGGATTGAACCCAGGGGCATTCTACCTCCAGGCTACAACATCCCCAGCCCTATTTTTTATTCTTTTATTTTGAAAAAGGGTCTCACTAAGGTGTGAAGGGCCTCATGTAGTAGCTGAGGCTTGCTGTGAACCTGCAATCCTCCTGTCTCAGCCTCCCAAGTACTGGGATTACAAGTGTGCACCACTACACCCAGCTGAGAGTTTCACTATTTGCTGAGGCTGTCCTCAAACCTGCAATCCTCCTATCTCAGCCTCCAAGTACTGGGATTACAAACGTGCACCACCACACCCAGCTTTATTTTTTTATTTTGAACATAACAAAAATTAAAAATATAACTGGGGGCCGGGCGTGGTGGCGTACACTTATAATCCCAGTACTTGGAGGCGGAGACCAGAGGATCCGGGTTTGCGGCCAGCCTCAGCTACTTAGTGAGGCCCTCCGCAACTTTGTGAGACCTGGTTTCAAAATAAAGGATAAAAAATAGGGCCGGGGGTGTAGCTCAGAGTTAGAACGCCCCTGGGTTCAATCCCCAGTACTGAAAAAAAAATTTTATATATATATATATATATATATATATATATATATATATAATATATTTACATATATAATATATATATTATAATATATATAATATATATATATTATATATATTATATATATAATATATATATAATATATATATATAATATATGTTTATATATATATATATATATATATATATATATATATATATATAAAACTGGGCATGGTTAGCAACTTAGCGAGGCCCTCAGCAACTTATTGAGACCGTTTCAAAATAAAGAATAAAAAATAAAATAGGGCTGGGTGTGTAGCTCAGAGGCAGAACATCTCTGGATTCAATCCCCAGTACCCCCCCCAAAAAAAGTTAAAAATAAAAGTGTATCTGACTCAAAACAATAGAGACTTCCAATACTCCACTTTCTTTTTTTCTGGTACTGGGAATTGAACCCAGGGGCATTCTACCTCCAAGCTACACCCCAGTCCTATTTTATTCTTTATTTTTGAACAGGGTCTGCTAAGTTGCTGAGGCTGTCCTCAAACCTGCAATCCTCCTGTCTCAGCCTCCCAAGTACTGGGATTAGGTGTGCGCCACCACACCTGGCAACACTCCTTTCAATAATGAATAGAACAACTAGGCAGAACATCAACAAAGAAAAAGAAGACATGAACAATACTATAAACTAACTAAACTTCATAGCTATTCTAAGAACACTCTACCCAACAACAAAAGAATTCATATTCTTCTCAAGTGCATATGGGACATTCTTTGGAATAGACTATATGCTAGGCTATAAAAGAAACCTCAATAATATTGAAACAATATAAGTCATACAAAGTATGTTGGTCCAACAAAATAGGATAAAATTAAAAATAACAAAAAAGTAGAAACTCAAAAATATGTGGAAAGTAAACAACACACTCCTAAATAACCAATGGCTCAAAGAATAAATCAAAAAAGAAATTAAAAAAAAACTTTGAGTTTAATGGAAATGAAGATACAACATATCAAAACACATAGGACACAGCTAAAGCTGTAATTAGAGGGAAATACATAGCCATAAATGCCTACATTAAGAAAGACGAGCCCATCGTGGTGGCACATTCTGGTAGTCCAAAGTACTCAGGAGGCTGAAGCAGGAAGATCACTTGAGCCCAGGAGTTCAAGACCAGGCTGGGCAATAGAGCAAGAAAGAAAAAAGCTCTCAAATCAATAACCTAACTTTCCACATTAAGACAGTAGAAAAAGAAGAGCAAACTAAATCCCTAGTAAGCAGAAAGAAACAGTTATTAGAGTAAAACTTAATGAAATAGAAAACAGAAAAACAAAAGAGAAAAATCAATGAAACTAAAAGTTGGCACTTTGAAAATATTAACAAAATTAATAAACTTTTAGCCAGACTGACCAAGGGGGGGGGAGAAGGCTCAAATTACTAGAACCAGAAATGAAAGGGGGGATATTACTATTGACCTTACCAAAAGAAAAAGGAGGCCAAGCGTGGTGGCACACACTTGTAATCCCAGTACTTGGGAGGCTGAGACTGGAGGATCTGGGTTCACGGCCAGCCTCAGCTACTTAGTGAGGCCCTCCACAACTTCATGAGACCCAGTTCAAAATAAAGTATAAAAAATAGGGCCGGGGGTGTATCTTGGAGGTAAAACGCCCCTGGGTTCAATCCCTGGTACTGCAAAAAAAAAAAAAAAAAAAGGATTACAAATATGATAAGCCAGGTATGGTGGCACATACCTGTAATCCCAGACAGGAGGATTGCAGGTTTGAGACCAGTCTCAGCAATTTAGCAAGACCTTGTATCAAAATAAAATAATAAAAGGGTTGGAAA
The DNA here is from genome assembly GCA_004027185.1 of Glis glis. Classification (NCBI taxonomy): domain Eukaryota; kingdom Metazoa; phylum Chordata; class Mammalia; order Rodentia; family Gliridae; genus Glis; species Glis glis. The sequence goes on along the minus strand of PVJS01019083.1, from coordinate 3,928 downwards.
TTTTACTCAGAGGTAAAATGCCTCTGGGTTCAATCCCCAGTATCAAAACAAACAAAAAACAGAAACAAATGAATATGATGAATACCTGTACTCCAACAAATTTGATAATTTAGATGAAACGGAAAAATTCCTAGCAGGCCCCATACTACTGAAACTAACTTAAGAAATAGATAACCTGAGTAGACCAATAGCAAGTGAAGAGACTGATTGATTACAATAATAATAAACTACCCACAAAGAAAAGCCCAGGCCCAGATGGCTTCACCATTGAATTCTATCAATCATTTGAAGAATGAATGCACCACTTGGGAGGCTAGGACAGGAGGATTGTAAGTTCAAGTCCAGCCTGGGCAACTTGCAGAAACCTGGTTTCAAAATAAAAGTTAAATGGGCTGGGGGTTAAGCTCAGTGGGAGAGTGCCAATCTCAAGATCAAGAAGGCCAGGCGTGGTGGTGCACGCTTGTAATCCCAGTACCTGGGAGGCGGAGACCGGAGGATCCAGGTTCGCGACCAGCCTCAGCTACTCAGTGAAGCCCTATGCAACTTCGTGAGAGCTGGTTTCAAAATAAAGTACAAAAAATAGGGCTGGGGGTGTAGTGCGGAGGTAGAAAGCCCCTGGGTTCAATCCCCGGTACCGCAAAAAAAAAAAAAAAAAAAAAAGAACAAGAAGAAGGAGGAGAAGAGAAGGAGGAAGAGGAGGTGACCAATTATTCATAAACTCTTCCAAAAAATAGATGAAGAGGTGACACTTCCCAACTCATTCTATGAGGCATCACCCGGATACCAAAACCACACAAAAACATCGTAAGAAAACTCCACATAGGCGGGAGTGTACCTTGGTGGCGGAGCATTTTCCTAGCATGCACAAGGCCTTGGGTTCTATCCCTGGCACAGGAGGAGGAAGAGAAGAAAAGAAGAGGAAGAAGAAGAAAAGAGGAGGAGGAGGAGGAGGAGGAGGCGGCTGCGGCAACAAGACTGCAGACCAATTATCTCTTATGAAAATGAAAGTCAGGCGTGGTGGTGCACACCTGTAATCCCAGTACTTGGGAGGCTGAGACTAGAGGATCGCAGATTTGTGGCCAGCCTCACCTACTTAGTGAAGCCCTCCGCAACTTAGTGAGACCGTTTCAAAATAAAAAATAAGCTGGGCGTGGTGGCGCACGCTTGTAATCCCAGTACTTGGGAGGCGGAGACTGGAGGATCCGGGTTCACGGCCAGCCTCAGCTCTCTCTTTCCCTGTCTCTCTCTCTCTTTCTCCTTAGTGAGGCCCTCCGCAACTTCGTGAGACCTGGTTTCAAAATAAAGTATAAAAGCCGGGCGTGGTGGCGCACGCTTGTAATCCCAATACTTTGGGAGGCGGAGACCGGAGGATCCGGGTTCGTGGCCAGCCTCAGCGCTCTCTCTCTCTGTCTCTCTCTCTGTCTCTCTCTCTGTCTCTCTGTCTCTCTCTCCCTGTCTCTCTCTCTCTCTACCTAGCGAGGCCCTCCGCAACTTCGTGAGACCCAGTTTCAAAATAACCCAGTTTCAAAATAAAGTATAAAAAAAATAGGGCCGGGGGCATAGCGCGGAGGTAGAACGCCCCTGGGTTCAATCCCTGGTACCACAAAAAATAAATAAATAAATAAATAAAATAGGTCTGGGAATGTAGCTCAGAGATAGAATGCCCCTGGGTTCAATCTCCAGTACCACATAAAAATGAATGATTGAAAAGCCGGGCGTGGTGGCGCACGCTTGTAATCCCAGTACTTTGGGAGGCGGAGACCGGAGGATCCGGGTTCGCGGCCAGCCTCAGCGCGCACGCGCACGTGCGTGATCTCTCTCTCTCTCTCTCTCTACCTACCTACCTACCTATTGAGGCCCTCTGCAACTTCGTGAGACCCAGTTTCAAAAATAAAGCATAAAAAAAATAGGGCCGGGGGCGTAGCGCAGAGGTAGAACGCCCCTGCGTTCAATCCCCGGTACCGCAAAAAAAAAAAAATGAATGAATGAATGAATAAATAAATAGAAGCCGGGCGTGGTGGCGCATGCTTGTAATCCCAGTACTTGGGAGGCGGAGACAGGAGGATCCGGGTTCGCAGCCAGCCTCAGCTACTTAGTGAGGCCCTCTGCAACTTCGTGAGACCCGGTTTCAAAATAAAGGATAAAAAATAGGGCCGGGGGTGGAGCTCGGAGGTAGAACGCCCCTGGGTTCAATCCCCGGTACCGCAAAAATAAATAAATAAATAAATAAATAAATAAATAAATAGGACTGGGGGTGCAGCTCGCAGGTAGAATGCCCCTGGGTTCAAACCCCAGTACCAAAAAAAGGAAATGTAAAAGGAAACAATCCCTTTGGTAAGCAGTCTAGCAGTCCCTCAAACAATTCGATAATGAGTTATCACATAACCCAGTAATTCCACTCCAAGGTGGAAAGGTGGAGACCCAGGAGGAATGAAAACGTATGTCCATATGAAGTTTGTTTGTAGCAGCATTATTCATAATGGCCAAATGGTGGAAACAACCTATATGTCTATCAATGGGCTAATGAATAAACAACTGTGCTATGTTCATATAGTAGATTCAGTCATAAAAAGGAACAAAGTAGTTACATGTTACAACTTGGGTGAACTTGAAAACATTATACTAAGGGAAAGAAGGCAAGACACAAAAAGCCACTTGTGTGTGGGGGGGGCACTGGGGATTGAACCCAGGGGCCTTCTACCACTGAGCTATACCCCCAGCCCTTTTTATTTTTTATTTTTATTTTGAAACAGGGTCTCACTAAGTTTCTGAGGGCCTCACTAAGTTGCTGAGGCTAAGGCCACATATTCTAAAATTTCATTAATATGAAAGTCCAAAATAGATAGAAATTAAGTTAGAGAAGAGGGGATACAGGGAAATGAGGAGGGGGCAGTGATAGCTAAATGGTTTCCTTTTTTTTTTGGCACTAGGGATTGACTTCTGAAGTTACCCCAGCCCTATTTGGGGGGGGGTACTGGGGATTGAACCTAGGGGCATTCTACCTCCAAGCTATACCTCCAGCCCTATTTTTATTTTTATTTTGAAACAGGGTCTCACTAAGTTGCAGAGGGCCTCACTAAATTGATGAGGCTATCCTTGAACCTGTGATCCTCCTGTCTCAGCCTCCCAAGTACTAGGATTATAGGCGTGTGCCACCATGCCCAGCTGATTTTTATTTTTCGAAACTGGTATCATTAAGTTGCTGAGATTGGCTTTGAACCTGAAATCCTCCTGTCTCAGCCTCTCAAGTACTAGGATTACAGGCATGGGCCACCACGCCTGGCTAATGGTTTCTTGTCGAGGTGAAAAAGAGTTCTAAAATTGACTGTAAACTAGACGTAGTGGTGCATGCTTGTAATCCCAGTACTTGGGAGGCTAAGACAGGATTGCAAGTTTGAAGCCAGCCTCGGCAACTTAGTGAGGCCCTCTGCAACTTAGTGAGACCCTATTTCAAAATAAAGAATAAATGGAGCCGGGTGTCATGGCGCACGTCTGTAATCCCAGTACTTGGGAGGCTGAGATAGGAGGTTCGTGGGTTCGCAGCCAGTCTCAGTTACTTAGTGAGGCCCTCCGCAACTTAGTGAGACCCTATTTCAAAATAAAGAATAAAAAATAGAGGCCGGGCGTGGTGGCGTACGCTTGTAATCCCAGTACTTGGGAGGCAGAGACCAGAGGCTCCAGGTTCGCGGCCAGCCTCAGCTACTTAGGCCCTCCGCAACTTCGTGAGACCCGGTTTCAAAATAAAGTATAAAAAAAAAATAGGGCCAGGGGTGTAGCTCAGAGGTAGAATGCCCCTGGGCTCAATCCCCAGTACCGCAAAAAAAAAAAAGAATAAAAAATATAGGGCTGAGGATGTAGCTCAGAGATAGAATGCCCCTCAGTTCAATCCCCCGTACCACACACACACACACACACACACACACACACA
>PVJS01019082.1:0-34125 GCA_004027185.1 Glis glis | reverse complement strand
AACAAAAAAAAAAAAAAAAAAAAAAAAAAAAAAAAAAAACCACTGCAGAGAATTGGAATAGAAGGAATTTACCTCAACATCATAAAGACAATATACCATAGGCCCACAGCCAACATCATATTAAATGGGGGAAAACTATGAGAATTCCCTTTAAAATCTGGAACAAGACAAGGATGCCCACTATTACCACTCCTTTTCAATGTAGTACTTGAGACTCTAGCCAGAGCAATAAGGCAAGAGAAGGAAATCAGAGGAATACAAATAGGAAAAGAAGAACTGAAACTATCTCTATTTGCAGATGACATGATCTTATACTTAGAAGACCCAATAAACTCAACCCAAAGCCTTTTAGAACTGATTAACAAATTCAGCAAAGCGTCTAAATACAAAATCAATTTTAAAAAATCAGAAACTTTTCTATATGCCCACTAGAAACCCACTGAAAAAGAAATCCAGAAAACATTTCCATTCACAGTAACCACAAGAAAATAAAATACTTAGAAATAAATCTAACCAAGGAGGTAAAAGACCTCTACAATGAAAATTATAAAACATTAAAGAAATTGAAGAAGATCTTAGAAGGTGGAAGGATCTCTCATGTTCTTGGATAGGCAGAATAAATATCAAAATGGCCATTCTTCCAAAAGTGATCTACAAATTCAATGCAATTCCCATTAAAATACCATGGTCATTCTTCACAGATATAGAAAAATCAGTCCTTAAATCCATTTGGAACAACAAAAAACCCAGAATAGCCAAAACAGTTCTCAGCAATAAGAATCATGCAGGAGGCATCACAATACCTGACCTCAAACAGAGCCATAGTAATAAAAACAGCATGGTATTGGCATAAAAGCAGACACATAGACCAATGGAACAGAATAGAAGATTCGGAAACAAATCCACACACTTACATCTAGTTGATTTTTGACAAAGGGCCCAAAAACATACACTGGAAAAAAGATAGCCTCTTCAACAAATGGTGTTGGCAAAACTGGTTATCCATATGCAGAAAAATGGAAATAAATCCAACTTTCTCACCTTGCACAAGAGTCAATTCAAGATGGATCAAAGACCTGGGAATTAGACTAGAAACTTTGCAGTTACTTGAAGAGGGCAGAGGATCAACACTCCAACACATAGGCATGGGTAAAATCTTCCTCAACAAGACCCCAAAGGCACAAGAAATTAAAATGAGGATTAATATGTGGGATTGCATTAAACTGAAGAGCTTCTGTGCATCAAAGGAAACTATCAAGAACCTCAAGAGAGAACTGCCAGAATGGAAGATCTTAGCCAGCTACTCCTCTGATAGAAGAGTAATATATAGAAGAAACAGAGAACTCAAGAAATTCACCAAAAAAAACCCCAATAAAAAATGGGCAAGTGAGCTAAATAGACACTTCACAAAAGAAGAAATGCAAATGGCCAATAAATATATGAAAAATGTTCGATATTGAGAGATGCAAATCAAAACTACCCTGAGATTTCATCTAACCCCAATTAGAATGGCAATCATTAAAAACACAAACAATAATAAATGCTGGCGAGGATGTGGAAAAGTAGGAACTCTAATACACTGTTAGTGGGATTGCAAATTAGTGCAACCACTTTGGAAAACAGTGTAGAGGATCCTCAGGAGAATGAGAATGAACCTACCATATGACCCAACTATACCACTCCTGTGTATCTACCCAAAAGAATTGAAACCAGACTACCATAGTAATGTATGCATATCTATGTTTATAGCTGCACAAGTCATAATTGCCAAACTATGGAACCAGCCGAGATGTCCATCGACAGATGAAAGGATTACAAAATTGTGGGATATATACACAGTGGAATTCTAGTCAGCCATAAAGAAGAACAAAATCATGTCATTTGCAGGGAAATGGATGGAACTGGAGAATATTATGCTAAGTGAGATTAGTCATTCACAGAAAGTGAAGGGTCAGGTGTTCTCCCTCATATGCGGAAGCTAGGGAGAAATTGGGACACAAAAGGGACTCCAAAGGAGGAGAAACCTTAGTGGAGTGAAGGAGGGGACCTAACTGAGGGAGATGGGAGGGGGGAGGAAGACTTGAAGAGGGAAACACCTAAATGGTCATGATGTACATACACGAACTTATCAAAGCTAATTAATATGTAGTGCACAGGAAGGTGGGGAGGGAGAGGGAGTGGGGTTGGAACTGGGGGAGGGCTCAAAAAATACTGTGTGCATGTATGCCTCTAACACCCTGAACTTCATCAGGATGTATGATTACAATGCACCAATTTAAAAAAATGAAAAAAATTCAAATGTTTAGTGGCATTTGGCTACTATGGCGTGATAGTTTCTTCAGATCTTATACCTCATTCCTGTTGATTTAGGAGACTGTACTCAATGAAAAGGTAATCTTACTACATAAGATCTAAGGCTCTTCTTACATGGAAGAGGAAGAGAGAGGTGGACAGAGGGAAAGAATGAGCACCTTCTTTGTGCTTTTCTGTGTCACCTTCAGTTTAGAAGGTTGATCCTTGCTAAAAGCTAAGCTGGCATGACCCCAGCTGTGGAGGAGAGGAAGGCTGATGCTTACCAAGAAGAGAAAGCAGCTTGACCTGCAAAGACACAGTTTTCCTGAGGTTAAGAAGGTGGGGATGGAGAGGGAATGGGGTGGGAACTAGGGGAGGTCTCAACGAGAGCTGTGTGCATATATGCCTCTATCACCCTGAACTTTATCATGATGTATGATACAATGCACCAATAAAAAAAAAATAAAGGTTGGGAAGGTGACAGGTTTTTGCAGGGTAGTTCCACAAGAGGCCCAGACCTACAGAAAGTTGTGAATTTAGTACCTGTCTGCTCAAAGGTATCAGTGTTTCAAAGGACCACTCCAGCTATGATCATAAAGGTCAAGGCACACTCAAAACCAAAGGCCCACCTTGTCTTAAGAAACCTGTAGGATCCCTCACTGAAAAACATGATCAAGATTTTATTTCTGTGCCAAAGCTTTTCCTCCTTTTGGCAAGACATGGATGGTTTTTGCCAAGGTTCTTCTTGCTGATACCCCTATTTATATCTGCCATTTCTGGACAACCCCTCCTTTGATATATTCATTCTTTAGTCTTTGGTTGTATTCAAACCCCTCAATTAGACTTAACACATAGTTGCTTTGACTTAAGTTCTTGGAGGCAACTCAGTACTGCAACTATCTCTGGCCTCTACTGCCTACTTTGATATTTTTCTATCTGTGTTGAACAGGTTATGTGACATTTTGTATCCACATAACTGTCTAAAAAGATTCCTGATTCTTCTCTTTTCCCCCTTTCCTTTAAATAGTCTTCTATCTCCTTTTCATCTTTCAATTTTTTATTTCATCTCCCTCAATTCTGGAATTAATAACATTTCTTGATATGCTTATTCTCTAGCTCTTCTACTTCTCCCACCTTCAATGCTCCCTCATAGTTGTCATTTAATTCCCTCTGTCCACATTATTGTGTCCGATTTAATTATTTTTCCTACCCATTCTGCTCCAATTATTCCAAATTTCTCTCATTTCCATTTCTATCCCCTGTATAAGTTGCAGATAAAAATGGTAAAGCCAAGTAACTAATATTCAGTTTCGCCAAGCTTTCAGGTGCTCTTGTGAGAGCTTATTCTTTTGAGAGCTTATAGAAGGCCATTGCAAGAGGTCAGGCAAATGATAACACGGTTTAGAATAATTCAACAAAGCCTATAAGAAGCAAGGTCCATTGACATTCAAGATTCAAAAGTAACCTTTAATGAGGGTTCATAAGATCTTCTCCACTCCCCCGAAAACAAGATAAAGAAAGAAAAATGGGCCGCTGCTTTCTTACTCATTTGTAGCTATTTTTTCTTTTTAAGAAAGGGTAAGAAATGCCTGCAATCTTACCTTTGGCCTTTAAATACTGTTAAAAAGAGGAACAAACTCTCGGGAAGGTCCTTACTAAGAGCAGCATTTTTCTATCTAGATATCAAATGAACCAGAGACAGCATGGAAATCCAGAGGATCATTAGAAACTATTTTGAAAATTTATACTCCAATAAACTGGAAAACCTAGGAAAAATCAACAAATTTCAAGACACATACAACCTACCTAAATTTAGTCAAGAGGATATAGAAAACCTAAACCAACCAATAGCAAGCAAAGAGATCGAAATAGCAATAAACAGCCTTCCATCAAAGAAAACTCCAGGTCCAGATGGGTTCAAAGTCAAATTTTATAAAACCTTTGTAGAAGACCTAAACCCAATGCTTCTCAAAGTAGTCCATGAAATAGAAAGAGATGAGTTTCTCCCAAAGTCATTCTATGAAGCCAATATTACCTTGATACCAAATCTGAATAAAGACAGGTCAAGAAAAGAAAATTACAGACGAATATAATTGATAAACCTAGATGCCAAAATTCTTTTTTTTTTTTTTTTTGCGGTACCGGGGATTGAACCCAGGGGCATTCTACCTCTGCGCTACATCTCCGGCCCTATTTTTTATACTTTATTTTGAAACCGGGTCTCATGAAGTTGCGGAGGGCCTCATTAAGTAGAGAGAGAGAGAGAGAGAGAGAGACAGAGAGACAGAGCTGAGGCTGGCCGAGAACCCAGATCCTCTGGTCTCCGCCTCCCAAAGTACTGGGATTACAAGCGTGCGCCACCACGTCTGGCCTAGATGCCAAAATTCTATATAAAATACTAGTGATACACATTCAAAACCACATCAAGAAAATTATACACCATGACCAAGTCAGTTTCATTCCAAGAATTTAAGACTGGTTCAACATACACAAATCAATAAATGTAATTCACATAAATAGAACTAAGAATAAAAATCACACGATCATATCAATAGATTCTGAAAAAAACATTTGACAAAAATACATCACTCATTCATGTTAAAACCTGCAAAAAATCATAACAGAAGGAACCTTCCTCAACATCGTAAAATCAATTTACGATAAGCCCAGAGCCAACATCATACTGAATGGGGAGAAACTACAAGATTTCCCTTTAAAATCAGGAACAAGACAAAGATGCCCACTACTATCACCACTTCTTTTCAATATAATACTAGAAACTCTGGCAAGAGCAATAAGGCAAGAGAAGGAAATCAAAAGAATACAAATAGAAAAAGAAGAACTGAAATTACCTCTGTTCATGGATGACATGATCCTACACATAGAAGAACATAAAAACTCAACCAAAAAGCTTCTGGAGCTGATTTTAAAAATTCAGCAAAGTAGCAGATACAAAATCAATCTACAAAAATCAATAGTTTTTCTATATACCATGAATCCACTGATACAGAAATCTGGAAAGCAACCTTATTCCCAATAGCCTCAAAAACAATAAAATACCTAGGAATAAACCTAATCAAGGAGGTGAAAGACCTATACAATGAACACTATAAAACATTAAAGAAAGAAATTGAAGAAGGACTTAGAAGAAGGAAAGATCTCCTGTATGCTTGGATAGGCAGAATAAATATCATCAAAATGGCCATTCTGCCAAAAGTGTTCTACAGCTTAAATGCAATCCCTATTAAAATATAAAGGTCATTTTTCACAGCTAGAAAAATTGATCCTAAAATTCACATGGAAAAAGAAAAGAGCCAGAATAGCCAAAGCAATTCTCAGCAGTAAGAACCATGCGGGAGGCATCACAATACCTGACTTCAAATTATACTACAGAGCTATAGTAATAAAAACAGATTGGAATTGGCACAAAATAGACACATAGACCAATGGAACAGAATAGAAGACACAGAAACAAATCCACACACTTATAGCCAACTGATTTTTGATAAAGGTGCCAAAAACATACGCTGGAGAATAGACAGCCTTTGCAACAAATGGTGTTGAGAAAACTGGTTATCCATTTGTAGAAAAATGGAATTAAAACTCCAGCCTCTGACCCTACACAAGAGTCAACTCAAGATGGATTAAAGACCTGGAAATTAGACCACAGACTTCAAAGTTACTAGAAGGGGACATAGCAAAGTTACTAAAAGAGGGCATAGGACCAACTCTTTAACATATAGGCTCAATAAGACACACAAGGCACAAGAACTTAAAATGAGAATTAAAAAATGGGATGGCATTAAATTAAAAACCTTCTGTGTAGCAAAGGAAACCATAAAGAACCTTAAGAGAGAGCCTATAGAATGGGAGAAGATCTTTGCAAGCTAGTCCTCTGATAGAGGACTAATATCTAGAGTATACAAAGAACTTAACACTAAAAACATAAATAACCAAATAAAAAAATGGGCAAGTAAACTAAACAGATACTTCACAAAAGAAAAAACACAAATGGCTAAGAAATATATGAAAAAATGTTCAACATTAGCAATTAAGAGAAGTGCAAATCAAAACCACACTGAGATTTCACCTAACCCCAATTAGAATGGCAATCATCAAAAATACAAACAATAATAAATGCTGGTGAGGATGTGGGGAAATAGAAACTCTCATAGATTGTTTGTGGGACTGCAAATTAGTGCAGCCACTTTAGAAATCTGTGTGAAGTTTCCTCAGAAGACTGGGAATGAAACTAGCTTATGACCCAGCCACACCACTACTGGGTATCTTCCCAAAGAGATTGAAAACAGAATATTAAAGTAATACATGTATATCTATGTTTATAGTAGCACAATTCACAATAGTCAAATTATGGGACCAGTCTAAGTATCTATCAACAGATGAATGAATTACAAAATTATAGGATATACACACAATCGAATTCTACTGAGTCATAAAAAGAACAAAATTATGTCACCTGTAGGAAAATGGACGGAAATAGAGAATATTATGCTAAATGAAATAAGTCGGTCACAAAAAATGAAGGGTCATATGTTTAACCTCATATGTGGAAGCTAGGGAGAAATTGGGATACAAAAGGGAATCTAGACAGAGGAGGAAAAACCCTAGTGGAGTAATGAAGGGGGTCTAAAGGAGGGAGGTAGGTGGGGGGAGGGATATCTAATGAAGGAAATACTTCAATTGACATGATGCACATATACAAAATTATCAGTGCCAATGCCATTTTTATGCATGAGGAGGGGGAGAGTGTAGGGTGGGAGCCGGGGGAAAGCTAACCAAGTTCTGTGGGCATGTATGTCTATATTGTTCTGAACTCTATCTGCAACTTAGTGAGACCCTGTTTCAAAATAAAAAATAAAAAATAGGGTTGGGGGTGTAGCCCAGAGGTAGAATACCCCTGGGTTCAATCCCCAGCACCGCAATAAATAAATAAATAAATAAATAAATAAATAAACAATGCAGCAATAAAAATGAAAACTAAAAGAAATCAAATGAATTAAAAATGTTGCTGCCTAGAAGAGACCATTTCCTTTAAATACAAGAGAAGCCAGGTGTTATGTATTTAATCAGTAAATAATAATGAAATGCTAATATCTTGGAGCAAAAATTGTTAAGCTGAAGATCTTTAAATGCTACTCTATCCAAAAATCTACTTAAAAGAAATATGTTCACAGAGGCCAATTAGCATGTACCTTGTTAAAAATGAAGTTTAATGATGGTCAACAAGGCCAGCTTATGTTTAAGCAGAGTAGGAAGCTATTAATTTGTGAGGGGCACTGACATATTCCTTGTGGCCTAAGATCCTACTTATAGTTTGTACCCATCATACCTAAAGTCTCCATATCAGAGTAAAGGTGTTACATAGAAACCCTCTTAAGAACTGACATGCATAATTCACGGGAGGAAAGAAAGAGGAAGAAAGGCACAGATATTAACTACGACTAGGGATTTTCACACATATGATACAAAAATCTCGTAAGGTCTCATCATTAGTATCTTTATGACAAGGCATTATGACCTGGTAGTCAGGAACATAGGCTATAGAATACACTACCTAGACCTTAAGCCTGGCTCTGTCATGTACCACCACCTCGATGTGCCTCAGCTTTCTCATCTGTGAAAGGGAACAAACAGTATACTTATCTCATAAGACTACAGATACTCCTCAACTTGTGATGGGGCTACATCCAGATAAACCCATCATAAGTTGGAAATATCCTAACTTACCAAACATTATTGCTTAGCCTAGTCTACTTTTTAAATGTACTCAGAACACTCATGTTAGCCTATGGTTAGGCAAAATCATCTAACACATAGCCTATTTTATAATAAAGTGCAGGATATCTCATGTCATTTATTGAGTACTGCCCTGAAAATGAAAAACAGAATGGTTGTATGAGTACACTTTTGCACCGTCACGAAGTTTAAAATTTGTGAGTTGAACCATAGTAAGTCAGGGACCCTATGAAATTTGAACAATAAATTATTGTGTCTCATCATTCCTATGCATCTGTTCCAATGGAATCTACAATATTTCACCTCAAGCCAAGTTTTCAATGAAAGAAATATTTTAAGTCAAAATAAATTTACCACTATTCATTTACAAGAATGTTTCATGTAAAATGTAAATGGCTGATTAGAGGTTCATTAGGTAAATAATGAAAATAGGAGCCACAATCTTAATTTGCCATTGGATTTTATGTCCCATGAAAGCAGGGGCCATATCTGTTTTACTTACAACTTTATAACCAGAATAAATGTGGTTTCTGACACATAGTAAATATTCAAAACTATATGTTGAACAAGGGAAGGGAAGAGAAGGGAAGGGAAGGGAAGGGAAGGGAAGGGAAGGGAAGGGAAGGGAAGGGAAGGGAAAGGAAGGGAAGGGAAAGGAAGGGAAGGGAAGGACTGAGACCAGATCTCATACCTGAATCCCTATTTAATTTGACCCTTTTCTCTCACTATAATTAGGTGAGGTATGTTCTTTCACTGCTGTAAGTTTGGCGATCAGCAAGAGGACCTCAGGGCACCTGCCCACTCTAGCCTGTCCAGTGTGTAATATGTCAGGAACTCACACAAGTAGGCAAACTAATCATTGATAAGAACAACCCAAGGAAATAATGGTCTTTGCTGTTGAGATTTTCAGAACTGAAAACCATCTGATGACAAGGCCATTAGTATCAGATGTGCGTCATTTAGCCACAAACCTCCACCCGTGAGAAGGTGCCCAGCAGTCTGCGATCACCCTCTCCTCTGTAAACCACTCCTAAGTCAGCCTCCTGGGGTGATGGCTCTTTAGGATGAGAATCTCCATCTTCTGATCAGCTGGCTCAGCTAGTTTATCATAAAAAAGCTCTCTCTCTACCACCACTTTGCCTCTCAAATAATGACTTCAATTGTGTGGCAAGCAGACCTCAAGCCTGTGCATAGCAACAGAAGGAATCAGACATAATACAAGGTAAAAAACAACAATAAATGGGGCAAAGAGGATTATTTATATTATAAAGAGTCTGGTCCACAATAAAGAGGTAATAGTTATGGATCTTTATGTATTGAATAGCCTAACATGGAAATATGAGGGAAGAAAATTTTATGAATACAAGGTGAAAATGCTAGAAGCTCAATAGTAGTAGGAGATCTTTTTGAGTCACCCTATTTAACACCTACTTGTATAAACAACATCCTAAGTAAATATAGTCATAAGTGAAAAAGTCACAAATGAACATCAGGTTTTAAGTTTATCATGTTTTAGGCTTTCTATTTTGCATAGTACCTTTCCTTTGCAGTCTATCTTTTGCTACATGGATTATATTTTATTTTTCTATACTTTAAAAATGCTTTTTATTACCAGGCATGGTGGTGCACACCTGTAATCCCAGTACTTGGGGGACTGATACAGGAGGATTGCAGGTTCAAGACCAGCCTCAGCATCTTAGCGAGATTCTCAGCAACCCAACACGACTGTTTCAAAAACAAAAAATAACAAAGGGTTTGGGTGTATAGCTCAGAATTAGAATGCCTCTGAGTTCAACCCCCAGTACCACAACACGCACACACACACACACACACACACACACACACACACACACTTTTATTAAGGTATAATTTGTATGTCCTAAAACCCCCCGGTATACATGCTCATCTGCCATCTCTATGCATTTTAGAAAGTATAGCTCTACTTCAAATTCTACTTATAAGTACTTCTCAGCTAAAAACAAAACAAAAATAACACATTGAGCCTCTGACACTAATTACCAGTAGGAGAGTAGAGCAGTACTTATTAATTCCCTCTCTTGAGGTTGAAAAAATTAACGTATTTACTAGTTTTCTTCCTGCCCCTCCTCCACTTGCTATTTTAAAAAGTAATTCAGAATTTTCTACCAAGTTTGTAAATACTAAACTAGTATTTATCTTCTCTCAGGAATTATTTATTACAATTACATTTTACTTGGTAAACAAATTTTCAACAGTTAAGAATTATATCTATACAACTGATTTCAATATTCACAACAATTCCTTTTATACCATGAATTTCCCTTTCTTCCTTTGTTTTGGTTTCGTTTCATTCATTTCTGCCTTGGCTAAAGAATTCCTGTAAATAAAGCTTTCAGTACTGTGTATCAATAACATATTTTCTATGTCCTTCCAAATATGAGAATGAAAATCCTGATTCCTTCAGGCTTTTATGGTTTTTTCAGTCTCAAATACTTCCCCTAAAATTCTGTTGACTCACAGTCTTCACAATGTGGCAGTGTCTACGGCTAACTTAATTTGGGGGGGGGAACTTTTGTCCCCTTACTGAATGTATACCAAATTTTTTCTTTACTCTTTAAATTCAAAAATATTATATGTTTAGATTATAGCTATTTTCGTTAATTGTTACTAAAACATGGTAAATTCTTTCAATCTGCAGGTTCATGTCTGTCTTGAGGCCTGGATTTTTTTTCCCTATTTATATTTATGAATACTGTTTGCCTACCATTTGTTGTTGAATCTTTTGCAAAAACACCAATTACTATGTGCTGGATTGCTCTTTCCCATTCTCCACATCTAACATCTTTTAATTTTCATCTCTCAATATATATACATATATGTAACTACAAGTACATTATTTAAGTTAAAATAATACTTAATATTTATTAAGGACTCACATATGCTCAGCACATGGGTTATCTCAATGAATCTTCACAAAATGATTGTAGGAGATAGATTTGTTATATTCTCACTTTGCAGCTGAGAAACTTGAGGCTCAAAAGATAGAATTACATGATCAAGGTTGCACAGTTTGAAGTGGTGAAGTCTTAATGGAAAGACAGTTTGTATTTAGATCTTGTGCTCTTAACCACTGTGCTTACTAATAATAATATGATATATATCATATTGAAACAGATTAGACTTCATAATATAAATAAATAGGTCAAATCGGGTCTACGCATTTCCATGAAACTTTACGACTTCCTCCCAGGTAGTCGGGGGCTTTCTGCTTTACGAGATCTTGCCTTAGAAGCATTAAATGGTGCACCTACATTGAAGTCCATAGGCTAATGTGTCTATTATACCACCTTGCTTCTCAGATGCCCTTGTTTCTTATTGCCAACTTGGAACAATTAAAATAACTAACTTGTCCAAGAGTTTTTAAAAGAAGCACTTTGTTATTTCAGAAACATTGCTTCTCTCAGATGCATCATTATCCTTAAGAAACCTCTTTACTAGCCTCTTGGAATAAGGGAAGGATTCCATTTCCATGACCAACAATGCACCAGAAACAAAGAGGCAGATTTACAAACTTAGGAGGGAAACTCCTCATATTGGCAGTTAATTTAGTCTGGTTCAAGCCAATGTGCCCTGGACAAGGCCTAGGAAGTGTGGCCTCTTCCCTCAAATTACCTCTAATTCCCTGGGAGATTAATTTGTAGATTTGACTCTGTCCAGGGATCTGCCAATCAATCTAGATTTCCAAACCTGTCCTAGAAGTGGGCTCAGCTGGACTGAAGCTGGCAGAAAAAGCCAGGTTTGTAAATTCAGGCCATCTGGCACTATTTCTTTTAAATCTTCTGTGTTGTTTATGAAACAATACACTCAACCAATATGATTGGTTCCTGATTTCAGAATGTAGGAGCAATACACTGGATATCCTGGGAGACTTAAAAAGAAATTGAACCCAAAGCATAAAAGAAAAAAAATGATAAACTGAATTCTTTGAAAAAATGAAAAGGCAAATCACAGACTTGGAAAAAATGTCCCATACACACACACACACACACACACACACACACACACACACGATGGATATAAAAGTTATATGAGGAATTGTTATATCAAACGCTCACAAAAGATTTGAAAAGACACTTCACTGAAGAAGATATACTAGTGGCCAATAAACATGAAAAGATGCTCAACATCATGACTAATCATCATGAAAATGCAAATTAAAACAATGAGCTACCACTGTACATGGCTGCCATCAAAGGCAGACAATATACAGTATGCTTAAAAATGCAGAGAAAGTGGAACTCTCATATTTTGCTTGTAGTAACATAAAATGGTACATCAGAAAACAGTCTGGCAGTTCTTAAAAGCTAAACATGTACTTACCATATGTCCAGGAAATTCTAAAATTCTACTTCTACATATTTTCCCAAGAAAAGTGAAAACATGTGTCAACCCAAAGACTTGTAAAATGAATGCTCACAACAGCTTTATTCATAATAGCTAAAACCTGAAAATAACAAAAATGCCCATCAATAGTTGAAAAAATATGGTACACCCATACAATGGAATAATATTCAGCAAGAAAGAGAAATGAACCACTAATAAACACAACAATAAATCTGAAAAGCATACTCTGTAAAAGAAGCTTGATACTATATACTGCATATTCCATTTCTATGAAGTTCTAGAAAAGGTAAACTAATCTACAACAGAAAGTAGACTGGTAGCCGGGCGTGGTGGCGCACGCTTGTAATCCCAGTACTTGGGAGGCGGAGACTGGAGGATCAGGGTTCGCAGCCAGCCTCAGCTACTTAGTGAGGCCTTCTGCAACTTCGTGAGACCCGGTTTCAAAATAAAGGATAAAAAATAGGGCCGGGGGTGTAACTCGGAGGTAGAACGCCCCTGGGTTCAATGCCCGGTACCGCAAAAAAAAAAAAAAAAGAAAGTACACTGGTAATGCCTGGTGTCAACAGTGAGAGGATGACTGCAAAGCATCAGGAGGGAGGTTTTGGGAATGCTACAGATATTTTATATCTGATTGAGATGGTGTTTATGCAGGTATATAGTATTTTCAAGACTCCATGAACTGTACACTTGAAATGGGTGCACTTTCTTATACATGTCACATTTCAATAGGGTTGATTTTTCAAAAATAGGCTGAAAGAAAAATGTCAATTGGG
This sequence comes from Glis glis, assembly GCA_004027185.1. Taxonomy (NCBI): domain Eukaryota; kingdom Metazoa; phylum Chordata; class Mammalia; order Rodentia; family Gliridae; genus Glis; species Glis glis. Next base: position 20,920 of record PVJS01019082.1, on the reverse strand, counting down.
ATAGTTCTGAACTTTTATTTTTTATTTATTTTTTATTTTTTTATTGTTTTATTTTCACAAGGTAGAATTTTTATAAGAATTGAAGAAACCACAGACAAGAGAACTCCAGGTTTCTAGTTTAAAAACAAGTAAAAATTTGCTCTTATTATTTATAAGTCAAAGGTAAATTTAGGAAGCATTATTAATTTTTGTAATATGCAACTTTGTCCTTCCCAAGAGTTGTGTGATGCAGAGCAGGTGCTGTGATGATTTGAGGTTGGCGTGGGGGTGAAAAGTGAAGCAGTCACTGTTTTGCCAACTGTCACAGAAAATGGTGAGTCAACTTATGTTAATTGACCCAATTTTTCACAGGTGCAAGGAGATTCTGGTCTGTTCTAGATGGTTTTAAGTACTCCAAGCAAGAAGGATTCTGTCAATTCTTTAAAAATGGATTCGAAAGAATAAAAAGATATAATGAGGAGATGGTTTCCCAAGCATCCTAGTTTGAAATGCTCCTTTCCTTAAATTCTTCCTTTTCCTCCGGCTTATGTGGGCCTTTGTGAAACATCAAACCCTGATTTCCCTCTTTTCCCTGTAAAGAATAGGGGTATATCTCCTCCAAGTAATGAATAGGCAGGGAAAATTATAGGACATTTTGACATGTTTTGTAAGAGGAATCCTGTGTTTTACAGTATCCTGATGATCTCTCTGTCACCTTTCCTAGGGATAGTTTAAACCAGGCACCCTAGAGGACAGCAAGTGAGTCAGCAAATTCTTTCTATCTTGTGATTAAACAAGGCATGGAACTTTACAAGATGTCAGTATGCATCTAGTCCCCTGCCACCCACAACAATGTGGCTATTTTTGACCTTCTGGCAGTCCTAATGGAGTTACTTGGGAACTGGAAATTGTCCAGATACTTGGGAAAATGTAACCAATTTTCGATGTTACCTTTTTGTCCTTACTAAGCAAAATTTTCAACAAGAAAACTAAGCTCCACAGTACATCATACATCAAAATTTTAAGTCATAACCCAGCAATACTACATACCAACAATACTAACTTGCTTTGCAACAACACTCCTAGAACTTTCAAGGAAAGAGCTATAGATTGTGAATTTTAGATGTAAAAATACTATTAGTAATATGATTCATCAGTCTATTCTGGCAAGGACAAGAAGGAGTATAGCCAAGACTTCCCTCCTAGCCTGGAGCCTGCAGAAACTTCACCAACTTTATTTGCTTCTTGATGTCCACCCAAGGAATATATTTCCACAAAAGCTTTCATGGAGCAAGATTCCTTCTCACAATGTAACTTTTCCCAACCTCCTGCCAGTTCAGCCCCATCTTCCATGAAAAGTAGCATGGATATTATCAAAATAATAGAAATGAGAAAGTTTGCAATGTTACCCTTGTCCCTGTTGAGGAGATGAATGGCCTGAGAGATCTACCATCTCCCTTCTTTTGGACTCTTGGCATTTTATGAAACACTGAAAAGTTCTATATGAAAACTTCCTTAAACTTTATTCATTGTGATTATCACTACCTGAAAATACATAATTTTTACTTGTGCTTAGTTGAGTGTTCCACACTAAAATGTAAACTAAAATGTAAAATGTAAATCGAGGACAGGATCTCGATTTTATTGATTACTATACCCCTCAGCACCTACAACAGAACCTGGTACATTAATGTATCCACAAAGTAAGTTGAATGAGTGAATAAATAAATGAACAAATGACTTATCCTATTATCAGTATTGTTCATGTTCTTCCACACATCTAATATCAGTAGATCATATAAAAAAGTATGAAACCTATAAATTAACCAGTAATCCCAAACTTTAACCTGCATGAGTATAATTTGATTTTCTGTAAAGATGCAGATTCCCAGATCAAATCCTATAGATTCAACATTAGGAGTATAAGGATAGCACTCAAGAATCTGGACCTGAAGTAAGTATTCCAGATGATATTGAAGAACTTTAGAAAAGAGTGAGCTGGGGAAAATGCAAAGTCAGTTTAAGGTAGAAGATGAAGGCAGGCAGCTATGATTAATAGTAAGACAATACATGATGCCAGAGAACTATAATAATGCCTTCCCTGGGAAATAAAGTGAAAGAAATGCAGAATTGTCTTCAGAAACCCATTATTTAAGTGAAAGGTCACTTAAGGATAATATATGTGAGGTTTCTTTTGCATCCAATGTTTCTACCAAGTTCATTTATTTTTCTAGGGTCAGATTTGTACATCTAAGTGTTTTCAAGATTTCATTCTTCTGTAAACTCTTAGCCAAAAAGAAATTTAATCATGCATAATTTTTGAGCCTTGTTAGTTGTACAAACTAACAAGCCTTCCTGTTTTACAAATGAGGAATCTGAGGCTGTGACATAAAGTTACTTGTCCAAGATATTACAGGCATTGAATGTGGAACTCAGATGTTAACCACTAGATCTTCTGTTTCAAAGTCTAGAACATTCTTTACAGCACATTGCCTCTTCAGTGTATCAAAAAGCATTCCAAGTTTGTACACTAACAACTGCCTCAATACTGATCATAACCAGCTGATCCTAGATATAATATCATGTGAATAGCATTCTAGAAGGAGAAGTCACAGATGAATCCAAAACTATACTAATACTTAGAAGCAAGAATTCAGATTTACTGTTCCTCTTGGTCCCAAAATTAACATCATATATTTAGAACTGTAGCCTTGAATTTCCATTTCACAGGCTCCCTGGCTAGAAAAGGACAAGAGCATAAACGTCAACCCACACTTGAGAAAGTAGCTTCTGCACTACCATCCAGGCTGCTAGAGCCTGGATTTAGTGTTGTGGGTGAACACAGGAGCACCTCCAGCTACAAGATGATAGTCATGTTTAGGTCCTGGCCGTTCTCAGTGCATTTATGCTGTTTTTTAATTGACACATAAAAATTGCACATATTTATAAAGTACCTGTGAAGTTTAATGGCTGTTTGGAACAAGAACAAATTATCAGCAAAGAGGCAATGGTTCTGAAAGGGCTAGGTTATTCTTAAATGGACTAACTTTCACTGAAAAGAAATACTAATTAACTGGCCATTAGCAATCAACCTGCCAAATTTTTTTTCCTCTCTGATGTTCTCAATTTACAGTGAGATAATTCTGGTCCAGACTGCTGTTCTGGATAAATCTGTCAGGGAAAATATATATCTCATACATGAGTATTTGTGGAATGGGGAAACATTCCTATGCTATGTGCATAAACCCCAGATAGCTCACTTTATTTTGTTGCAGCACTATTTATCTATGCAAAATTATGTACCTATGCTGTTATAAGTATTCTAAAATGTCACTTTCAAATTCTAAGCACAAGAGCACCACACAGTCTACTGAACTGATTATGCATGTGTAGACTTCATCTTTGTGACTCATCTGGAAAAAGAGAAAATTTGCCTAATTTCTCAGTTGTGGAAAGTCATGGTAATGTAACTATTCCAGAATTTCCAAGTGAAGTAACAAAATCATCAAGTTCAAGTCCAAAGTGAAAACAGTGAACTATAGTCTGAAACTCAGAGAACTAGAAAGCAACAACAACAAAACAAAACAAAAAAATAGGAAAGACATGATTAACCAGAAAAAACAGGATCATAAGAGTGAGTGTGAGTTAGCCTCTTCCCCTAAAGGAGAACTATACCCAAATGATTCCCTTTTAATGCCAACTACTACCACTCCTCATGGGTTATACTGGGAGAGAAAGAAAAAAAACATGTGCCCTTATCAATAAACTTTTTTTGTGTGTGGTACTGGGGACTGAACCCTGGGGCATTCTACCTCCAAGCTACACCCACAGCCCTATTTTTTATTCTTTATTTTGAAGCAGGGTCTCACTAAGTTGCGGAGGGCCTCACTAAGTAGCTGAGGCTGGCCGCAAACCCGGATCCTCTGGTCTCAGCCTCCCAAGTACTGGGATTACAAGCGTGTGCTAGAACGCCTGGCTCAATAAACCATTTTAATGCAGGAAGTGGAGAGGTAAAGATGGGAGACAGAATTATGAAAAAACTGGAATAAACCAGCTGGGTTGACTCCTTTTGAAGACTGGAGCTAAAGCTCACTGTTTGTGATCTAAGTAGGGTCTAGAACTCTACAGTCCTCTGCTCTCAAGAATTCAGAAGAACAATGGTAGCTTTTTTCTTAGCTAACAAGACTACAGGACCACAGATATCCAAGAGTTCAGAGCAGGAAAAAGCATTGTTTGAAACTCATATGTTTTATTATGACATATGTTGGATCAGAAAGGCAGAATGGTGTCGCAGTTAAGAAAATGAGCTCTGGAGCCAGACGCACAAGTTCAGGTCTCAGTCTGTTACTTATTATTTTTCTCATCATAAAAATGGGGATAATAGTAGCACCTACCTGTGCTGTTATTAAGTCAGTGTCTCTTACTTCAAAATCACCCTTCTGTACTCTATGTTTTAACGCCACGACTGGAAGTTCTATTTCTGTTTTGCCACCCTGCTCCCTGTTAGGCTTTGCCAATGGGGGTTGGGTAAGGAAGCCTAAAAGGTTGGGGGACAGGGGAAGGACTTCTTGATCTTCCCATTAGTCACCCCAGCTCTCTTCTTCATACCTTAGTGGCAGTTAGTTCTAGTGGCAACAGCTGATTTCAATTTTCAGTTCTTCCATCATTTCCAGAAGCAGACTCATCGCACCCCAGAGTCACCAGCACCAACTGAGCAGCACCCTCTCTTCAGGGCACCAAGTGTTAGCTCCTTCTCCAAGCTTCCAAGTTTTATAGTTTCATTTTTTTTTTCAGTACCAGGGATTGAACCCAGGGGCGTTCTACCTCCACGCTACACCCCCGGCCCTATTTTTTATACTTTACTTTGAAACCGGGTCTCACGAAGTTGCGGAGGGCCTCACTAAGTAGAGAGAGAGAGAGAGAGACAGGGAGAGAGAGAGAGAGAGAGAGAGAGAGAGAGACAGAGCTGAGGCTGGCCACAAACCCGGATCCTCCGGTCTCTGCCTCCCAAAGTACTGGGATTACAAGCGTGCGCCACCACACCCGGCCAAGTTTTATAATTTCAACCTCTTCCCTCTGTCCTCCATTCTCAGAGGTGTTAGCTGTCTCCTGTGTGGTTACCTCCCTGAAACTTCTGTGTTCTTTTTTGGCCTTTCATTTCTTCAATACATGATTAACATGTATATCAACATGGTCAATACTTCCTCATATTAAATTCACTCTGTTATAATAATTGATGAAAAAAATAGCTACAACTTGGAAGAAAACATTTGCAAATTATATATCTAATAATGGATTTGTATCCAGAAGATATAAAGAACTCTTACAACTCAGAAATAAGACAAGCAAAAAGAAAATGACTAGAATAGACAACCTACCAAATAAGATATACAAATGGCTAATAAGCACATGAAAATGTGCTCAACATTATTATTCACCTTAAATTTGCAAACAAAAACCACAGTGAGGTACCATTACATACCTATTAATTTGGCTATAGTCAAAAGGACAATGAAAAATGTGGACAGAGATGTGGAGAAATTGGAACCCTCATACATCATTCATGGGAATGTAAAATGATACATACACTCTCAAAAATAGTCTGGCATTTTCTTTAAAGTTAAGTATAAAACCAGGCACAGTTGTGCACACCTATAATTCCAGCTACTCAGAAGGCTGAGAAAGGAAAATGACACTCCAGTTCCCCACCCCTCCCCATATATATTAGTGAGATCGGTAGTAATACCTGCATATATGGACATAGTATTATTTGAACTGTTTCCTTCCTCAGTTCTCCTTTTTCCCCTCCCCACCTTCCTCTCTCAATCCCCTTCCACTATTCTACTGGTCTCTCTCCTTATTTATCTAAAGTCCCTTTTGTTTTATATTTTCTCTCTAGCTTTCACATATGAGAGGAAACATATGACCCTTGACTTTCTCCAACTGGCTGATCTCACTTAGCATAACAGTCTCTAGTTCCATCAATTTTCCTGCAAATGACATGAATTTGTTCTTCTTTATGGATAGATGAGTAAAATTCCATTTTGTGTATATACCACATTTTCATTATTCATTCATCTGTTGACAAATACCTAGCTTGGTTCCATAATTTGGCTATTGTGTACTGTGCTGCTAAAAAATGGATATGCAAGTATCAGTATAGTATTCTAACTTTAAGTCTTTTGGAAAGACACCAAGAAGTGGTATAGCTAGGTTATATAGTAGTTCCATTCCTAGTCTCTTGAGGAACCTCCATACTGATCTCTATAGTGGTTGTACTAATCCGCAGTCCCACAGCACTTATTATTGTTTATTTCCTTAGTGATTGTCATTCCTAATGAAGTTAGATGGAATCTCAATGTAGTTTTGATTTGCATTTCCCTGACTACTAATGATGAACATTTTTCATATATTTATTGGCCATTTGTATTTCTTCATTTGCAAAGTATCTGTTTAGTTCACTTGCCCATTTTTATTGAATTATTTGTGTTGTTAGTGTTAAGTTTTTAAAATTCTTTTTGTATTCTAGACATTAGTCCTCTATCAGAGGAGTAGCTGGCAAAGTTTTTCTCCCATTCCTTAGGCTCTCTTTGAGTCAGTTGTTTCCTTTGCTGTGCTGAAGCAAGGGAATTTTATATGGTAATGTACATGTTCTAAAACTAAATTTTGATAGTCGTGCAACTCTATAAATTTACTTAAAAATCATTTAATTATATGCTTGCAATGGATAAATTTTATGATATATAAATTACACCTCAAGAAAGCTGTAAAAAAAGATGTGGTTTCTGTCTTCTGGACAGACCCTGACTGACAAAACCCTCATAGAGCCGGGCATGGTGGCGCACGCTTGTAATCCCAGTACTGGGGAGGCTGAGACAGGAGGATCCGGGTTCACCACCAGCCTCAGCTACTTAGTGAGACCCTGCTTCAAAATAAAGAATAAAAATTAGGGCTGGGGGTGTAGCTCAGAGGTAGAATGCCCCTGGGTTCAATCCCCAGTACCGCCAAAAGAAATAAAGAAAGAAAGAATAAAAAATAGGGCTGGGGGGTGTAACTCGGAGGTAGAGTGCCCCTGGGTTTTAATCCTCAGTATCGCAAGAAAAAAAAACCCTCATAGAGTTGATGTAACTATAAATTAAGTTAATATATAGAAGGTGTGTAGAACAGTGCCTGGCATGTGGTGCTATATGTGTTAATTATTATTCTGTCCTACTACAAATTAAATATCTATATATCTATATATCTATATATTTTACTTGGCACAATGGTTGGCACATAACAGGTGCTTAATAAAAATTAGTACTGGCACAGAACAAGTTACCATGACCTTCAAAGAAGTCAGCATATCCCAAATGAGGTATATGAACCATAGTTCTATGTGTGGTATGGAAACTATAGAACGGCTATTGTTCTGTGGGCATGCTGTGAAAGAAAAACAAAACAAAAAACTCACACATGTGCATACCATGTTTAGAAATCAGACAGACATTTTGGGGCTGGGAATCAGGGGCAGAAAAGGAGATGGAAGATTTAGGCAGAGGCAGGAGCAAGGATAAATGAGTCAAGAAGTACAGGTCACAAGCCAGAGAAGTGGGTCCCCACATCAACTACCAATTCAGGTAGTGAATGTTTATAAGCCTCTTGCCTTGGTTCCAGAGTTTCTGGACAAGCTAAAATCAGTCTTAAATCCCATACTGAACCATTCAGGTCCCTTCCTTCCTTTCTCACTCTCTCCTCCATTCAAAAACTTTGCTAAGATGCTGGATCTCATGTTAATATTTTTACCACAATAACAAAAACAAAGAATGGCTGGATAGAAAAGTTTTAACCACAAGGAAAGTGCTATTCAAACCCAAACTGTCCTGCTGGGAAAATAAAGTGCAGGATCCATAGCGAAGGCTGCCTGGCGAGGGCTCCTAATTGAGCCCTCCTGAATTCCAGGTACACCTACCAAGTCTAAATCACACACCCCACTGATAATCAGCTGACAGAGTCACTCAATACTGCTCTCTACAGATAAACTAGCAAGAGCACTGAATGTCCAATGAGAGGAGAGCTGGGGTCATGGGCAAGAAGGAGCAGCCAAAGAATTACAATGACAAAAACTTTAAGTGCTTCTGAGCTAAAAGTTTAAAGTTCAAAAGTACAAAGGGAAGCCGGGTGTGGTGGCCCAGGCTTGTAATCCCAGTACTTTGGGAGGCGGAGACCAGAGGATCCGGGTTCGTGGCCAGCCTCAGCTCTCTTTCTCTCTCTACTTAGTGAGGCCCTCCGCAACTTTGTGAGACCCAGTTTCAAAATAAAGTATAACAAATAGTGCCGGGGGCGTAGCACGGAGGTAGAACACCCCTGCGTTCAATCCCCGGTACCGCAAAAAAAAAAAAGAAGTACAAAAGGGAAAGTAAGCCTGGGTGCAGTAGCTAATGTAAGGAAATGAATCAGTACAGAGATGAAATTTTCTCCCCGTATCTTCAGATAAAATAATACTGATGACAAATTTACTGTGAGATACTCCTTCCTTCTAAATTCCCAGCAATTCCTTAGCAACAGCAACTTTTAACCAAGTCATGACAACTCATGAAAAGTTTTCTTTTGCCTGGACACCAAAACCAAAACCAAACAAACCAACACATACATACATTTTCTCCCAACACTATGTGAATAGCTCCAGAATTTCCAAGCTGAAAAACACACCCATTATGCTGACAATTTCCAAATCTGCTATTTTCAACTCTGGTCATCAGTCAGTCAGTCAGTCAGTATTCTCTCCATTCTACCTTCTTAGCATCTGATAATCTATATTCCAAAGCCATAAACAGCCCATTTGATTTGACCAACACTAACACCAGGTAATGGATGAGTTGAATCTACTTTTTGAGTATATAACATACCAATTTTCTAATTGATCAATTGTCTAATTTGGAGATGAGGGAATAAAAAAGATGTTCATTCAGGTTACAAGTTAAACATAGAACATCTGATTCCCAATCTGGAAACAGAGGGCGGCCCTGGTGTTTGTGATCCATAAAGCCTTCAGAACTCAACCTCCAAATGGTTCTCTCTGATGAGCAAATGCATTACTCCTATGTATGAAGTAAAGGTAGAAACTTTTTATAACCTCTCAAAAATTAAAGTTTCTCTATTATTTTAATTTAATCATCAGAACCTTCCTAAATCCACCTCAATATAACTAATCTACAGACTTCATAGCAAACTAAAACCATGTCTCACATTAAAAAGATTTTTGTATGTGGTACTGGAGATTGAACCCAGGGGTGTTCTACCTCTGAGCCACACCTCCAGCCCTGTTTTATTTTTTATTTTGAAACAGGGTCTCACCAAGTTTCTGAGGGCCTAGCTACATTGCTGAGGCTGGCCTCAGACAAAATTTAATAACAGAATAATGGAGCAAAAGGGCCCCCATGCAATCCAGGCTTCACAGCATTTAGAAAACATGCTTCAGGACAAGTAAGCTATGAAGTATTACCATAAATATCTAATTAACTACCACACACACTGGCAAAAATAAATGTGGAAAGATTCCTACATTCAGTAGTGCTGGCTAGCTGATTTATTTATTTTTATTCACTGGAAATCTTTCGAAATTCAGCAATCCACAAATGAACTACCCCATCTCTAATACAAAGTACCTGGATTCTCATTTGTGTTTCGTTTTCTCCATATTGTATTAAATATCTAGGAATTTATCAAGAATGTAGTCTAAGCCATGACCATAAAATATATTCATACAGGCAAGCAGGAGGATAGAATTTCGTATTAGGATGATGGCAGATACGCTTCCTATAGAAGCAGGAGGCACAGCTGGCTATTGCTTGGGAAATTACCCCCTATTTGTGGAGTCAGTCATAGAAAGAGGAAGGGAAAACTCTTGATGGGTGGTTGGCAAAAGAAATTAGGTCACCTCCTCTGACTCAGACAAGACCCACACATGCCAATTTTGTCAACAATGTGATCATTTCAGAGTTTACTTTCTCACTCTTTTGCCATTATCGTGGATAATATCTAGCTTAGTTTACAACATTTACTGAGCATACACTCTGTACCTGACAACACACTGAGAGGTGGAATACCAAAATAAAAGGAACCTTGGCCTTGTCCACAAGGAGTTCACAGTGTAGCACTTTGCGCCCCTTTTCTTCAATTTTCTCAAAAAGAGAACGTAATCCCTGCTTCCTTTCAATCACTCACAGGTCTCAGTGCTTCTTGGGCCTCATCTTTGCTGAGTAGTGTTTTACCTTCAGTGTTCCCTGGATGTCTAAAACTTCCTTTCCTCCCACACTTTTACATCAAGAGAACTTTTTCTACTCCCTCACAGGGAACCTGTGGAAAACTCCATTTTCCTCCAAAACCAAATTGCCATGAGGGAGAAAAGGAAAGTTCATTCCAAGATGGCTCAGTCTTGCATTTAGTTTCCCTCATTCACGATCCTAGTGTGTCAAATTATAAATAATATGCCATGCTGACTATTCCACTATGATTCCTACTGTTCAACTTCATTTGAGTCCTTCCTGGGTCCCCAGATTTTGTATTCCCCTCTTGGCAACTAACTCTCTTTATCGCTCTCCACACCCACACACATTGGTTCCAAACCTTTTCTCCATTCCTCAATGTGCCCATCCCCCTTCCCTGCCTGCACATTCTAGGCAGGTGATCAAGCTGGCATGAGGCTTTTGTCTTCTTGATGCTATATCCTCCTCCTTTTCACAGCCTTAAAAGACCACCATTTCTCCACCCACCATGTCCTCGTTCTAATCTGTCTTAGAAGGAAAAGCATCCCTACTTTTTAGGATGGTATATTCCACATGGTCACATCATACCCAACCTCTTTCATAATCAAGTTTGTCAGAAATCCTTTCTCCTGCACCTTCAGAATCTCCCACAAATGACTCTCTCTCTCTCTCTAAGTCCAAATATTCTAAAGTCTCTTGTAGCTTAAAAATAAAATTTCTCTATCCTGCTATCTCTCTGAGCTAACAATTTCTTCTTTTAATTTTCATTGCCATTTTTAGAGCGAAAATTTTCTCCAGTTTCATCTTACAAGTGAAGAAATCAAAGTTAAATGACCTGCCCATAGTTACAATGGGTTCATGCTAGCATAAACAAAAACACAAAGATACAGCAGATTTACACCCGGCACAAAGTCCTTCCTCCTAACAACCTGTCTATTCCTCCAACACCTAAATCTAATCCTGACCATCCCATACCATCCTCCACCCCTTAGAACTAGTTCCCAAGACAAGGGTAGAATTTTGGTAGAAAATTTGGGTTCTTTAGACTTGTGAAGAGGTCTAAGCAGACATGAAAAATTAATATCTACTACCAGCTTTGCAATTATTTGATCAAAGCCATTTTTCTTCTCAAAGTGCCTCTTTAAAATGTGTGTGTTTATTTCCCATAATTCTGTAATCCATTAGTCTGTTGATGGACACCTAGGTTGGTTCCATAATTTGGCTATTGTGAATTGTGCTGCTATGAACATGGGTATGCATATATTACTATAGTTTTCGGGTTTCAATCCCTTTGGAATGACACCCAGGAGTGGTATAGCCAGATCATATGGTGGATCCATTCCCAGTTTTCTGAGGAATTTCCACACTGATCTCCATAGTGGTTGAACTAGTTTGCACTCCCATCAACAGTGCAGAAGAGTTCCTATTTCCCCACATCCTCGCCAACATTTATTGTTGTTTGACTTCTTAATGCTTGCCATTCTAACTGGGGTTAGATGAAATCTCAGAGTAGTTTTGATTTGCATCTCCCTAATTGCTAAATGATGTTGAACATTTTTTCATGTATCTATTGGCCATTTGTTATCTCTTCTTTTGTTAAGTGTCTATTAGATTCGGTTGCCCACTTCTTGATAGGGTTATTTTTTTTAGTGTAAAGTCTTTTAAGTTCTCTGTATATCCTAAATATTAGTCCTCTGTCAGAGGGATAGCTAGCAAAGATCTTCTCCCATTCCATGGGCTTTCTCTTTAGACTCTTGATGGTTTCTTTTGATGTACAGAAACTTTTTAGTTTAATGCTATCCCACCTATTAATTCTTGTTTTAGTTTCCTGGGCTTTGGGGGTCTTGTTGAGGAAGTTTCTACCTGTGCCTATATGTTGGAGTGTTGAACCTATGCCCTCCTCTAGTAATTTCACAGTCTCTGGTCCTGGTCTAACTTCCAGGTCTTTGATCCATCTCGAGTTGACTCTTGTGCAGGATGAGAGGTAAGGATTTAGTTCCATTTTTCTACAGGTAGATAACCAGTTTTCCCAATACCATTTGTTGAAAAGACTGTCCTTTCTCCAATGTATGTGTCTGGCACCTTTGTTAAAAATCAATTGGCTATAAGTTTGTGTCTTTGTTTCTATATCCTCTATTCTGCTCCATTGGTCTATGTGTCTGTTTTTGAGCCAATACCATGCTGATTTTATTAGTATAGCTCTGTAGTATAATTTGAAGTCAGGGATTGTGATGCCTCCTGCATGGTCTTATTGCTGAGAATTGCTTTGGCTATTCTGGATCTTTTGTTTCTCCATATGAAATTAATGACTGATTTTTCTAGATCTGTGAAAAATGATATTGGTATTTTGATAGGGATTGCATTGACTCTGTAGATCACTTTTGGCAGAATGGCCATTTTGATAATATTTATTCTGCCTATCCAAGAGCAAGGGATATCTTTCCATCTTCTAAGATCTTCAATTTCTTTCTTCAGTGTTCTATAATTTTCATTGTAGAGGTTTATTACTTCCTCAGTTAGGTTTATTCCTAGGTATTTGATTGGGTAAAGAAGAACAAAATAATATAATTTACAGGAAAATGGAAGGACCTGGAGAACATTATGTTAAGTGAGATTAGCCAATCACAGAAGGAGAAGGGTCATATGTTTTCTCTAATATGCGCAAGCTAGGGAGTAGTGGGAATACAAAAGGGACTCCAGACAATAGTGGAAAAGCCTCAGTAGAGCCAGGGAAGTGGTCTAAGAGAAGGGGAAGGGGAAGAATGAAGTTCATCAATGGAATTACTACCATTGACCATGTGTACATATGAGAATATACCAACGTCAATCTCAGTACTGTGTACTGGGGGGAGTTGGGAGGGGGAACACCAAAAGCTGTGTGCATGTATGTTACTGTCAAATTGATGTTCATTGTGATGTGAGACTATACTGTACCAATAAAAGCACATTTAAATAAATAAATAAATCCGAGTGTGGTGGCGCACACTTGTAATCCCAGTACTTGGGAGGCTGAGACAGGAGGATCCAGGTTCATAGAAGCCTCAGCTACTCAGTGAGACCCTCCGAAACTTAGTGAGACCCTTTTTCAAAATAAAGAATAAAAATAAGCCGGGTGTGGTGGCGCACGCTTGTAATCCCAGTACTTGGGAGGCTGAGACCAGAGGATCCAGGTTCGCGGCCAGCTTCAGCTACTTAGTGAGGCCTCCGCAACCTAGTGAGACCCTGTTTCAAAATAAAGAATAAAAAAATAGGATTGGGGGTGTAGCTCAGAGGTAGAATGTCCCTGGGTTCAATCCCCAGTTCTCAAAAAAAAAAAAAGGAATAAAAAATAGGACTGGGGAGTGTAGCTCAGAGGGAGATGCCTCTGGGTTCAATCCCCAGTACCGCCAAAAATAAGTAAATAAATAAATAAATAAATAAATAAATAAAATATGTGTGTTAATGTTCATTTTACATTTACTATTTTGTGTTTTCAGCTCACAAAGAAAATACAACCCACAACATAAGAAATTGCGAGACCACATGCTGGAAAAGACAACTACTCATAAACAAGTTCCCCTCCACTATCATGCTGTAATGTCATCAAATTGTGCCCATGGCTGAAGGCTCTTATTACATGTCAAAGATGAAATGTCTGGGTAAATGAGTATTTGTCTCCTCTGTCTCTCATGCCATCTAGGAAATAAATAAATCTTAAGATTAACTTTGGGTGACTGATCATGGGATGGGAAATTTTACAAAGCACCTTCCTTGTTATTCCATTTCTAATACTCAAAAATAGGAAGCTGCAGCAGGAGCACTTGGCTACTCTGAATTTCCATGAGGCCATATAAGAAAGTCAACATTTGAATTAAATATATTCCAAGCTTTGATGATCTGCTTAATAGCTTAAACTTGTTAACCTATTAAGAAAAGAAGGAAGCTTGTAAAAATGAACTAAACCAAACATACTCTGGGAGACTCTTACTATTCACCAGTATTCAGTGTCCTTCCTGACTTTGCAATGAAATGTGAACACAAATAGCAAGTGACCCCTGGTGAGAGCTCCACCAGACCATGTAGAGTGGCAATGCTCCAGATGGCAGGGCTTGAATTGGAGTGAATAAGTGTTGTGCATTCAAGGTTGGCTCTTGCACAACCCTGAGAGTGAATCCTGGAGGTGCCTCTCTTGCCTCAACCTGGAGCCAACAACACCAGACAGTGGCTGCTCCATTAGCCTAGATCTCCAGGTGAGGATCATACCAACACAAAGCCACCTTGTCAACCCACATGGCCATGTGGGGAAAGAAGTAAATTGTGATTAAACTACTAGGATATGATGGGTTACTTGTTACTGCAGCAGAACCTTCCAACATACACCAATCCTCCCAACATTACAAATTAGTAACAATTTAAAATTTTAAGAACCACCAACAGAGAAAAAGGAAACTATAATCTTACACAGCACAGAGGAAATAGCATGCACTTTGCTGTTAGGCAGGTCTGGATATTGATCCTAGGCCTAACACTTACTAGCTAAGTAATTCTATGTAATTTTATACTCAAAGCCTCTTTCTTGTCTATACAATGTAACTAATGATACCATTCTTGATTGTTTTCAGAATTAAACTGAAAGTACTTAAGCAGAGCTCCTAGCACAATGTATGATGTCAAAACCTGCCAATGGCTATTTTTGTTATATAATGAGTTAACTAATTACAGGTTCCTTAGGGAGGACCCTGGGGGCTTATTCCACAGGATGCTCCTTAGGGATCCCAGCAGATGGAGCCCTAGTTGCCCACAGGTTACCCATCCCAGGAATACTCCTTTTCCTGGCTCTTCCTCTTCACTCTCCTACTCTGCCTGCTTTCTCACTTCTGGTTCTGAGTAGCACCTCCTAAATAAACTACCTGCACCCTCATCCTTGTCTCAGGGATACCCTGAGAGGAGCACCCACACTGGAACCCAGGAGCATCTCTGGGAACAAGAAAACTTAACAAGACAGAGGGCAAAGCCCAGAACCATTTCTGCACCACTTTTGTTCATACTCCCTAATTCTTGAAAAGCCTAGGTGTTAGTCTAGTTGTATGGTATAAGGCCAACCCTTTAAAAGAGGGGTCCCAAGACCAGTGATCACAATTAATTTTGAAGCATCAAATTTTTGTCTTTTCTAAATAGAGACAGATTTATGTATCTTGAAATCACAGTGGTCTCTCTTATTACTCTGTGATTACCTTGTTCCTAACCTCTTACTACTTTAGTCCCATTACAAACATGCATTTAATAATCAAATATCAATTATTTTTGTAGAAACCTATTATTTTGTGAGTCAGAGATCAAAGATTTGTTATTAATAATGATGTTTTATATTTATGTGGTGCCTTTCCTCAAGAAGCACAAAATGCCGGCTATACATTATTTCATTAATCCTCAGAGCAGCCCATGCAGTAAGTAGCATGGGACCAAAGGCTGCTATTACTCATCCCCTCCTTCCCCTGCAGCTCCCAGCTCCCACTCTGCGATGGAAAATTTCAAAAGCAATTTAAAAATTAAAACTTCTTTACCAAAATCAATCATGAGAGATCTTCTGGATACATTTAGAATGGACCTTCACAATGTACCACAATTATTCCAGGCCATTCACAACAATACAGATTAAAGACAAAAATCAATGGAATCTATAAATATAATCAATATGCTTTGTTGGAAGGCTCCTAAACAATAGAAACAATGCTATTCTGTTTTCTCATCAGTCTTAAATGGGGATGATATTACTGTGGCTAAGAGCAGTGGTTGGCAAACTTTTTCTGTAAAGAATGAGATAATAAATATTTTAGGCTTTATGGTCATACTGTTTTGTGACGACCACACAACTCTGCCCTTGTAACACAAAACCAGCCATAGAAAATGCATAATTGAATGGGCATGGCTGGGTCCAATAAAACTTTATTTATGGACATTGACATTGAATTTCATATCATTTTCATATGCCATGAAGTAGTCTTCTTTTGACTTTTTTTGAGCATTAAAAATGCAAAAAACAGGCTGGGTGAGGTGGTGCATGCCTGTAATCCCAGTATGGGGAAGGCTGAGACAGGAGAATCACAGGTTTGAGACAAGCCTCAGGAACTTAGCAAGACTCCAGCAACCTTGCAAGACCCTGTTTCAAAACAAAAAAATAAAAAAGGGCTGGGAGGTGTAGTTCAGAGGTAGATTGCCTCTAGGTTCTATCCCCAGTACCACAAAAGAAAACAAAATAATTCTTAGTTCAGTTTTTGTAGGATTGTACAAAAACAGACCACAAAAAGAATTTGGCCTGTTGGCTATAGTTTGCTGATCCCTGGCTTAGAGGCCACATTGAGGATTTTTAAAATTTCAGAACAGTGATGTCCCTATTACCACTCTCCTCTGAAGTCTTTCTTCAAAATCTTTCTTTGTTTTCATCTTGGGCAAGAACATATGTAAATGTGTATAAATCCAAACACACACACACACACACACACACACACACACACACACACACCACGAGAAAGCATTTACTTAGAAAAACAAAACAAGAAGAAACCAACCACCTACTGTGGAAAACAGCATCCTCATAAACTAAAAATACAATGGCCAGAAAGCCTGGGCTTTTTCATCAATTTGTTTCTCCATGTATATTTCAGGTACTGGCTGTCTCACCTTAAGGCAACCATAGAAGTAGGAGATACATCTTAATGTCCAGTTAGCTCCTGGTCTCTTACTTCACCTGCTCCTCTGGTCCTCCCATTCGCTAAGACGCACCTGGATGACATTACTGGATTAATTAAAGACTCATTAAGGTCTCGCTCTATACCAAGTTTTGTGCCAGGCACAGTAAAGCATGGCAAGTGTGACTGAAGACATATGGGAAGGTACACAGCAAGCACGGGGGAGGTGTAGGTAACTGCAGAACATAATAAGATGGAATGTGAGGTTCCAAAGAGGTGGTTACATGTAAGCTGTGTTTCTAGAGAGTGGGAGCTCTTCAGGAGAACTACTTTCTATTGCCCAGCTTCCCAGGATCACCTACCTAATCCCTTTAAAACTTTCAGTGTCCTATAGCCCATTTCCTGATGACTAGCCCTGTAGCTAACCATTCTGAGAGTCCCTGTCAGTGTGGGGCAATGAATGGTGGCAGGGTTTGAGGATCAAACTGCCATGGGGTTGAAGCCACTCTGCCACCTACTATTTGGACAAGTTATTCTCCTTTCTGGGTGTCAGCTTGATGATATGACACATACTTCACAAGACTGTTGAAAAAATAAAACCAGGGGTATAGAATGCCTAGCACATCTTATATATCCAACATACCCATCATACTCATAAATATTTCTCTTTCAATCGTTGGCCCCAAGAGATAAACCAGCCTGAATGGAGAGCTCTAAGAGTGGCCACCTGACCTCTGTGCTAGGTCCCTGGTGGATACAGCTGAGCAGAATTCTTCCCATAAAGATTAAAGCTCCTCCCGGATCTCAATACAGGACTCAGGGATGTGAATAAGTCGAAGGATGTTGAAAATTAATGAGTTGGCTGAGTCAGTTTTGTAGAAATGAACACACCAAATTGTACTTAGCATTTTTACATATTTATTGAGTCATTTGGGATGGGAACATTCATACCTCAAAAAACTAATTTTATTAAAATCTGTCTTTTAATGGCTGAAATCAGCTAACAAAGACATATGATTATTAATAATAATTTTTAGGTATCATTTTTAACTTGTAAAATGGCATAAATGAATCCCAAATTATGACCTTCTGAAGATTTTTGGTTGTCTGAAGACCCACTAAGTAAATTCCTCCTTGGTAGCTTCAAATATTTAATGTTGCTTTTAAAGGAGCCAAAAATATTCCCAAGGAAAAATCTCTGTATTGGGGAGCATCAAACACGCAATGTATTGTTTCCAGAGGAGAAGCAGGAAGCGTGGGCACAAGCAGAAGCTCATGGGGAGGCTGCTCCTCTGCAGCTCTGTACCTGTGCCCATGCAGCCTCTTCCAAGGGAAGGTCCATTTCACTCCCCAGCTCCCAGGGTACTGTCAGAACCTGTTTTCTTGGTAATCCATAACTCTTTTTGGAAATTCATCTATGTCAGTAGCAACAAATTTAAGAAACATTTCTCTGAACTGTCACCATTGTAAAGGCATCATTTTGTAGCCATCTACTATACACAGAGCAAGAGTTTGTACCATCCTCAAAGCAAAGGATCCACACATCACAGCTCTTAATAAAGAGCAAGACTGAAAAGTATTTATTGAGAAGAGAAGAGCCAGGCCAGTAAAATATTCCCTGGAATCCAAGTACAACAACCCATCTAAACGGGCCAGAGATTCATGATCATCCTCTCAATTGGCATGCTCTAAACAAAAGCTTCTTGCATCTGAAGATCTCCATCACTGGCTCTGTGAAAGCCACCCAGTCCTGCCTTATCTTTACTACTCAATTTGATGTCAAGTTGTCTTAAGTCAAACCTGCCTGTGGCCTCACATTATAAGGTGGACATTCAGAACAATAGGTTTGAACAATGTCCATTTCAACTGTGTAAGAGAACTGAGGCTCAACCTTATCAAAAAGTGGCTTAATCCCTTTCTAAAGCAATGGCAAACATACTAACTTGGCACTTTTAAATTACACCCTATTAAACCACAATGAGAAGTCTGTTCCAATTTGGGACCCACTGCAGTCAAATCAAATAAAAATTTGATTATTTTTATCATAGTAAAAATATACATCACATATTAGTAAAAATATACATCACATAACATTTATATTTCAACCATTTTAAAATGTTAAATTCAGTATCATTAAGTACATTCACAATGTTGTGCAGCCATCACCGCTATATAGTTCCAGAATTTCCTCATCATCATGTAGTCTCTCATTAAGTAGTCACTTTCCATTCTCCCTTGCCCCAACCCTTGGCAACCACAAATCTGCTGTGGATTTGACTATCCTGGATATTGCATATAAATAGACTCATAGAACATGTGACCTTTTGTGTCTTTGATTAATTTCTCTCTGTCATTGCTGAAAGTTGCCTTATCCCATTGCATGTATCACCTGACCTCTTTCTCTAACATTGGGGCTGTCTATGGACATGTGATGGTCTATTTTGTGTGTCAATGTGGGTAGGCAATAGCCCCAGCTATTCAATCAAACATAATGTGATTAAAATCCATAGTCGGTTGTAAAACCTTAAGTGCAGAACCAAGACTCCACCGAAAATGAAGATGAAGAAATTCCACCTGTGGACAGTAACTTCAGTTCATGCCTTAGAGTTCCAGTCTTCCCCTCCTGTCCTGTGGATTTCAGACTTGCTTAGCCAGTCTCCATGATAATATAAGTTAATTCTTTGGACTACATCTCTTAATATATATATCTCCTGTTGGTTTTGTTTGTCTGGTTGAACCCTGATACAGGTGGGGAAAGTTAGACTTAAATATATACTATTCTGATTTTTTCTAGTCTACTGAAGTTGTCTACCCAAAAGTTAGTGTTTAAAGGGCTTAAAGGTTTCCTATCCTAAAATGATGTTTTAAATAGTCATTTGCCAGCCGGGTGTGGTGGCGCACGCTTGTA
Organism: Glis glis; assembly: GCA_004027185.1. Classification (NCBI taxonomy): domain Eukaryota; kingdom Metazoa; phylum Chordata; class Mammalia; order Rodentia; family Gliridae; genus Glis; species Glis glis. Next base: position 1,118 of record PVJS01019082.1, on the reverse strand, counting down.
ATCCCAGTACTTGGGAGGCTGAGACAAGAGGATCACAGGTTCCCAGCCAGCCTCAGCTAGTTAGTGAGGCCCTCTACAACTTAGTGAGACCCTGTTTCAAAATAAAGAATTAAAATTTTAAAAAATAGGACTGGGGGTGTAGCTTGGAGGTAGAATGCCCCTGGGTTCCATCCCCAGTTCTGCAAAAAAAAAAAAAAAAACATAGTCATTTGCCCAAATATTCCAAACTAACTATCAATGGCCAGTAAGAGGAGGAAAAAGGCCTGGCTCTATCCTGGGTTCAGACACACATTTGCTAACCTGGTAGCTAGCTGCTAATACCTCACATGACTCATCAAGAAAGCAAGTGCCATCTCACACCTCTGAGGCCACGCTGAGTTATTTTCATGATATGAGACCCATGGAGCAAGGATACGAAAATGCCTTTTTTTTTTTTTGGAGGTACCGGGGATTGAACTCAGGAGCATTCTACCTCTGGGATACACCCCTAGCCCTATTTTTTAGTCTTTATTTTGAAACAGGGTCTCACTAAGTTGTGGATGGCCTCACTAAGTAGCTGAGGCTGGCCGCCAACCCGGATCCTTCAGTCTCAGCCTCCCAAGTACTGAGATTACAAGTGTGCACCACCACGCCCAGCTTCGAAAATGCCTTTACTCTCAGTCTGGTATGTGAGGAATTGTCTGCATAATACCCTTTGGGACTTCCATATGAAAGAATAGCCTACCGTGATTTTTTTCCCTGCCTCATCTTTGCCTATGGAAATCTAACTCATCCTTAACAGTTCAACTCAAAGTTCAACTCAATAGTTCACCCCCAAGTCCCCAAATTAAATGTAAAGATTTTCCACTGAACTGTGAAAACTGTTTTATTCAGATTTGGCATATTCCACCTTTTATTTTCATCATCCATGTATTGGTGTCATCTCTTCCCCATCAAACTGTAGAAGGGATGTATCACTCATCTTTGGGATCCTTCAAGATTAGCAGTGTCTTGTGGGAGACTGCTGAAGTGAATTAAGTCCTAGGAGTCTGGGTACAAATGGGAACCAGAGAATTTTCCTTTGATCTTCTTGGGTCAGAACTGGGTTTTCCTTTCCTCCTCCTCCTCCTCCTCCTCCT
>PVJS01019081.1:14289-34228 GCA_004027185.1 Glis glis | reverse complement strand
AGAGCTGAGGCTGGCCGCGAACCCGGATCCTCTGGTCTCTGCCTCCCAAAGTACTGGGATTACAAGCGTGCGCCACCACATCCGGCGTTAATAAAAGCAATCTTAATGTAGTGATTAAAGTGGATTGAGAAGAGAATATGAGGTGAGCAAAGGATGAGAAAGCACTGCCTCACTTTCATATTATGTATTTGTGTTATGCAGAAAAAAAACCCTACTAGTTGAAATAAAATGCCACAAAATGGAGAGCACATTAAAGTAAACCATTCCATTTCCTTAATGGAATACCATGCAAATGCAACTGTTGTAAAACACTTTGAATCTGACATTTTCAAAATCTTGATTGAAAAAAAAGAAGCCAGATAAAAATTACTTATATAGTCCCATCACAACAGCGTTAAAATAAATAAGCAAACAGATAAAAAGATAGAAACTACATGGAAGTCTTCATAGTAGCTATCTTTGGCAGACTAATATGTGATAGTTTTGTCTTTTAAGGTTTTCTATTATTTTCCCATGAAAATAATAGAAAGTTTATCATGAAAACAAATTATTTTTTTAATTTTCAGTAAGTAGTTAGATATAGGGTGATTCCTCAAAGCTGGTTTTATTTGAACAACTAGAAATTAAATGTAAGTATTTCACTTAAAATGTATATGTATTCATAATAAAGAAACTATAAAATTTGAATGGAAATAGAACTGGATCCATTTGCTAGACCTCAGTCCATTAACTGCAGGGAGGTTTCTTAAAACCTCTGGCCATAATTTCTGCTGGATGCAAGACATGATTACAAATATTCCGTGTAGCTTAAACATCTTATAAGAATATCCATGTTTATGTTACATTCTTACTTTAACATAGTTATCTTTACTTACATAAAAATCTACAAAATCAACTTAGATAAAAAATTATCAGGAAAAAAAACGGAATTCTCTTGAACTACTTCTAATAATCAGAGTTGTAAATGCTTGGAGGCATTTGTCACAACCCCGCAGCGCAGTGTCACTGAATATAGTCATAGACACATATAGAATGAAACAATTTAAAGTGATTTCAAAGACTCAACTAGCTCTGCTATTAAAATACGAATATATATTCCTATATATATCTAAGGCTCAATTATATTCACTTTCGTGGCCGCTTGCCTTTCTTTAGATATAGTTTGGTTTGATAAAGGAGAAAGGAAGCACAGGGCACTTTGAATAATCAAGTTCTCCTGTTAGCAGAGGGCTCCCTCTAGAAATATAGAGAGGAACCATTCTCCAGGTCAGGCAGCTGAAGAGACCTCACCTTCATTCCTTCTGGCTTTCTTGGGAGCAACTTTGGAGTTCAACTGTGAGAAGGGAGTGAAGTCAGTTGTAGTCCTTTCTCTGTTTATGTTTCCTGAGACATATCAGCCTTCAAGGATACGAACACAGCATCCTTGTGGGCATGGGATTATAGGAAGGACCATTACAATGTCTGGCTGGAAGAATCAACTACATGTGACTTGCCCAGCTGTCTGAAATACACACTCCACTGGAAAACAGCATCTGCTCCATCCCAGCCCTCACTAAAAGCCAGCTGTTTTCAGTTATTCTCACCTGCTAGCCAGGTTCTCTGAGGATGAACTCTCACTAGGGGTGAAACAAATAAAGGCAGCCAAGACCGAGCAATCAAGCTGCTTCAGTACTTTTTATGCTGTTGGGGCCATGAACTTCTTCTACCCATCTTGCCCTGGATCTTTCATTTCCTGTAACTCTCCAAATTGTTAGCAGTTCCTATGAACTTTGGAATGCCCCTCTTTTTTTGCCTCCGATATAATGTCCTCCTGGTTTCTGCTTACTAAACCTGTGGGTCCTTACCACCCTAGCTCAGTACAGCTGATCATAGTTATACTGAGACAAAAGTTGTACAGCTATTTTATTTTTCTTTGGGGGAATATTTTCTGCACCAAATTTCTAGTGAGATGAATGTTGTATATTTTTACATCTTTTTTAATACCCAAGGATGCCTGTGTCTATTCTTAATCACTTTTAATAATTAGTAAATCCCCAATGTGTACAGATTTAATCTTTTTTTAAGTGTCCTTTTAAGACATCAACCTGGGCATTAAGTTGAGGTTAATCTTCATGTACAATTGATGCAACTTGAAACTGCACTGTACCTCACATTTTCTTCAAAATTTTGCCATATTTAATCTCATTTTAGAAATATGCCTAATGATTCTAATTGTTAAAACATGGAAATTTTTAATTCCTTGAAGAAAATCCATTGTATTTAATTCAGTATTTGTGATTTTTTTTTTTTTGAGTGGTACTGGGGATTGAACCCAGGGGCATTCTACCTCTGAGCTACACCCCCAGCCCTATTTTTTTTCTTTATTTTGAAACTGGGTCTCACAAAGTTGCAGAGGACCTCATTAAGTAGCTGAGGCTGGAAGCGAACCCGGATCCTCCAGTCTCAGCCTCCCAAGTACTGGGATTACAAGCATGCGCCACCACACCCGGGTAGTATTTGTGATGTAAAATGTGGTATAGCAGCAAAGATTTTAGACTTTGAGAGAGATACCTGTGTTCAAACCCTCATTCTGCTATAATTTTGGACAAGTAATTTAATACATTGTAGGTAATTTGTGTTTCTGGTGCAATTATCAGTGATAGTGTCTATTTCTTTAGGAATAGTTTTTTTAAAGGGGAATCTTATCTGACATTTAAATGCAAAAGCTATACTTAGAAATAAGAGAAAATTAGTGAATATGGACATTTCAAAAAATGGAAAATAGATAATTTAACCATTTGGAGCTATATGTGGAAAACAAATAATAGTGCTATGGTAGAGAGGCTAAGGTCAGAGAACAAAGAAAAGGATTCCTGAAAGTTATTTAGGTTTTATTCAATGATTCCATCTTCTTAGCCAATGAGGTTAGTAATAGTGAAACCAGCAAAGAAAATTACAATGAAGGTGATGGAGAAATGCAAATGCTTTCCCAGGAATTTTACATATCATCAAGTCTAACTTGGTCCCTTATTTTCACAAATGAAAACTCAGAGCCACAGGGGCCAGAAGCACTGTCCTGGCTCATCTGGTTTGGAAGTGAGTCCGAACAAGAAGCTATTTTGCCTCCTCTTTTCCAGAGATTCCATTTGCTGTATCACAATAACTTCTTTCATATACTTGAGATGGTAGGTTAAAACTGCCAAGGGTGCATGTTCAAAACCTTCATCGCATATACATTTTTATTGACAAGACTCACCAAGAATAGAAGAAGTAATTCTAGGTTTTAATTGGCCAGAAAATTCCTTATCAATAGTGAACAAATTCCATCCTCCTTCCTGCTGAAGTACTTATGCTTTTGTTTTATGATAGATAACTCCTCCCTCATTAAGTCTCCTTGAAGAATATAGAGATCATGTACTACTCTGTGTCCTGAGAAAGCCAATCCTTTTTTTCTTAAGAGTCCTGCGTTCTTAATATCTAGGGAACAGAGGCAAAGAAGTTGAAAATAATCCAGTCCTTTTCCAGCTGAGTTTTCATTTCATACTTCACTAAGGTTTCTCTAATCCCCACTTTCTCTTTGGGTTGCAGTGTATGGCAAACACACAGCAGGTATAAACTCCCTGCTGATCCGTTAAGATGCTATACACTGCATGACAGAGTATGGCAAGCATGTGTGTTGAGACCTTTTTTTTTGGAGAAAAATAATTGAAATTAAATAGCTCCAGTGTTACCATCAGTACACTGTATTTAAGGCCACTAAATCGCCTTGCTGCTCCCAGGAGTGCCCCTTCATCTGGCAGCCATCATCCTAATTGGGATCTGACCAACAGCTGGATTTACAATGAGGCATTAACCATTGGTTGAAACACACACACACACACACACACACACACACACACACACACACACACGGCATCCTGCAGAAACAAGACTTACAAATGAGTGCTTGAAGACTCATTTCTCAGTCTGACCCCTGGGGTCAATGATGTCAGAGAAACTATTTCTGAAAAGAGCTCTACAGTGGGAGTGAACAATCAGGACCAGCAATAATGAGTAGCTCTTGAAGGTCACAGCTGTTGAGCAGCTAATTGTAACTTGAAAAGCTGAGTCCCAAGTTATTAATGATCTTGCTGATAAAGTTTTTTTCCCACTCCAAGTCATACAAGCGTTGATTCGAACTTTGAAGATAAAGCAAAGGTCTGCTCTGGCAATAAATGTAAGACGTTTCCTGTCTGGATGCACTTGTGCACGGGGGTCTGTCTCCCTTACACACACACATACACACACACACACACACATACACACACACACACACAGTATAAACTTGTGACCTTCATGTAAACCTCAGTATGCCTTCTGATTTCCAGATCACTTCTATGGGAAGACATCATCAACTCTGCTAAATATTTTGTTGTAGCATAACTGCTTACTATTATAAAAAACAGTTTGAGTGAAATCAAACAAGCAATTTATTCAGAGCCAAAAGGACTCTTTATTTTATATTCATGTGGAAAAACACGCCACCTTTCATTTGAAACACAGACACTATATTGCATACTCCAGATTTAGGTTATGAGGGGTGAAAATAATATTTCCGCGGGCTAACAAAAATTATACTGCATGATAAAAAGAACTTCCTGCTCTTCACAAGAATTACTAAGGGCAAAGTAATTCAGATGTGAGGAAATGTAAGGCATACTACTAGAGAATTAGAGAGCAGGATGCGTATGGAAGTTCTATTAAAAGGAGAACCCTGTCTCCCCTCAGTGATGATGTGAATCAGTGTTGCTCTTCTGTTTCTTTTGATAATTTATCTATCCCTTTGTAATTTCTTCCCAAGTACAAGTTAAATCTTCAGATTTCTATCATGTATCTAGACATGGTCATTTATTTATGCACCATATAGGTCCATGATAAATGCTTGCCAGATGAAGGAAATGAAATGCTTTAATTATGTCATTCCAGCTGGATCCCTGCTCCTGGTGCTCACCACTGAGGCTCCTGAATGAACCCCTGAGGCTGCCACAGCATGATGCAAGGCACTCACCTTTCCTCCCCCCACCGCAGCCCCAAGGGCATGAGTGAGTAGCTTCCACAAAGCCCAGAAACAAACAACAGAAATCAGAACTGCGCCTGTGAGTCCAACGCATGTTAGACTGGGAGCAAAACTCGCTGCCCCTGTGGTGCAGGTGGGAACAAAGCACCTAATTATTTTACTGAGATTCAGGTCTGTGAAAAAATATGAATGCAAACACACACACACTCATTTTCTTTGCTTTGCTTTGCTTAATAGACTCATAGGTGATATGTCAATATTTTATCAGCAACTTTGTGCTTTCATAGGTGGTGGTCTCTAGAACACAAACATTTTGCTATTATATTACAATTAATGAAGACATATTTGTTGGCTTACTACTATAAGCTATGGATAATACTAAGTACCCTAGCAAATATATGATAAAGAAAGCACAGGGCCATACCTCAAGGATTTTATTATCAAGCAAGGAAAAAAAAGTACATATATATTCGTAATTCTGAAGAGTACAGTAAGTTCTCTAGGGCATTTAAGTACCAAGTATTGTCATCTATATTTATACTAGTTCCCATAAACTGTCAATAACATGTAGATGAATAATACATTTCTATCATTCCTGTTTCTTCATACACCTACAATGAGAATGTTTTCACCAAATCCAAGTCATTTAATCACCTGTCAAATCTCTTGATATTTTCAAAATTAATGTGGTACCACAGAAAGCTAGTAGTACCATATTTTCAGCAGAACTCACCTAAGCAGGGGTGCAGAAGACTTGAATAATGAATGTATGTATTACCTCCATCCGCTTAGAACTGGAAGAACAACATAAGTACAAAATTCCAAAAGGCAAACATATATCTCCCTTAGTCTATGATTGCCAAACTCAAGCTGAGCTGTGGAACTTTTCAGCCATTGTAAGAGCTGAAAATAGGCTGATACAGGAGGGTGGGAGGTTCAAGGCCAGCCTCAGCAACATAGTGAGACTGTGTTTCAAAATAAATATATACGGTCGGAGATGTAGAGCACCCTTGGGTTCTATGCCCAGTACCACAGGGGAAGAAAGGAAGGAAGGAAGGAGGGAGGGAGGGAGGGAAGGAAGGAAGGAAGGAAGGAAGGAGAAAAAAGAAGAAAGAAAAGAACAGAGCTGGGCGTAAGCAATTTTGCATTAAAAAAGAATCAGTTCAAATATCCATATGATCCAGGAAGGTTTTTTTTTTTAGAGGGGAAGCAAACCCAATTATTATTTGATAAAATTCATCTTATTATAATTATTATTGCCCTGGGGATCACACCCGGGACCTTGTACATGCTAAGCACATGCTATATCACTGACATATATTCCCTGCCATGACTAGAAGAGATAGTCAGAAATCTATGTACCTTTTCTTTGCTATCTTTCTACACCTACACCAAGCCTTTTAGGACAATTCATCCATTTATGCAATTTTTCTCTTTGGAGATGATATCTAAATCTATGGCTAAAAATCTGATTTAATTCCCATTATTTTCAAAATCCCTACAGAATTGGCACACGGACACCTGAAAATATCACTTTGGAAAACTAAAATTATTAATTTCCTCAGAAACTAGTATTCTTTGCCAACTGTTTAATTCAGTGTGCAGATAAGGAATATAAGCATAGCCTGAACTCAAAGCCATAAAATATTTTAAACCACGTATAATCATTTCAAAGCCTCTTTATTTAGTATACTCAATTTTTAAAGAAATTAATAAAAGTACTTTTAGTTTTTCAACTTGAAAGCCTACGGTCATAATGTCTCAAATATTTTGCCCCCAATATAAGTTAAAACAGCAATTTTGTACATTTCAATGCAGTTAATGCATGCATTTATACAAAACTTGCATTTAGATCCCTTTTTTAATTAAAAAAAATTCACTTGTCTTCAGAGTAGGAGTCTTATGATCAAAGAAGGAAAAAGCCCCCCCCCCCATAAACATCAAATAATTTTAGATTGGGCAAGGACTTACAAACAGTCCAGCCAATCCAGTAACATTATAGATGAGGTATTATATAATTTACCTCAATTTATGTAGTTTTATAAGTATCAGACAATAGATTATAAATAAGGCAACTATATAAATTATCACCCAAATTAGACACCTTTGAGAGCAAAAGAGGATATTATTAATGATTATCTCTGGGAAAATTAGGTCCTAATTTTTTTTTTTTTTTTTGCGGTACTGGGGATTGAATCCAGGGGCATTCTACCTCCGAGCTACATCCCCAGCCGTATTTTTTGTTCCTTATTTTGAAACAGGGCCTCAGGCTGGCCACCAACCTGCGATCCTCCTGTCTCAGCCTCCAAGTACTGGGATTACAAGTGTGCACCACCACGCCCAGATCCTAATTTAATATCTATAATATATGCAACATGTGTTTGCTGTTTTAATTAAGAATATTCAACCTGCTATTGAAGAAACAAAAGCAAAATATAAAATTTATGTGCTAAGGTACATATTGTAGAGGCAAGGAACTAGAGAAATACATGCAGAATTCATAAAATGTATTAAGAATAGAAAGTAATAGTCTGGCAATGTAGCTTCATGGTGTAGTACTTGCCTAGCATGCAGGAGGCTCTGGGTTTGATCCCCAGCACCCTCACAAAAAAATTGAGAGGAAGTGAGTAACCTGTACATTATTAGAATAAGGGAACATAGGTCTGCAGAAAAGGGTGGAAATATCATAAACTTTGAATACTCCTAATGTCCAGATCATATCATCTCCAGACTGACAGTCATTCATCAGACCTAAATTGGCCTCCCTTATGACACACATTAAGGTCCCATTCTGACCATAAAGTGTTAACTGCTTCAAACACTTATATAAGACTTAGCAGCCTCACAGGTTAATCAGTGAGACAGCTGCAGCTAGGTGTTTGAGTTCCTGCCTCTCTCCACAGAATAAGCCTGTGTTACCTCTAGGTAACACAGAAAGAACAGAATTGAGGAAGTGTGGAACACTCTCTGGAATCCTGTCCTAATATTGCAAACATGACCCACAGCTTTGTCCTCTCTTCCCATTAGAGACTAAATCAACCACATCGTGATTGCAAAATCATAGCGTCTTGGGCTATGAGCCTTTCAGTTCCATAACCTTTGTTAAAGCTTATCCAGTACTGAAGGCGATTATTCTATCCATATAAATTCCCGCGTAGTGACACACACTCCCACAATCCCATCTATTTAATATTCATTCAAAAAAAAATCTGAGAGCTTTCTCTACAGGATGCTCGATTCTGGATGTTGTCCTATCTCAGCCTCTCGGGATCGAGGAAGTTTCAAAATAAAAAATAAAAAAAGGCTGAAAGTGTAACTCACAGAAGAATGTCCCTGAGTTCAATCCCTGGTACCAAAAAATAAAATATAAGTAAAAAGTAAACCAACAAAATACATATCTTTATAGGCCATTCAAATGACTCCACTAGAATATATTTACATTATAATAAAATTATTTAATATGAAGTCAAATTTATAAATAATGAATGAACCAACTGGCACATTTTTCCTTTCCAATGTGACACTGTGGGAATATATTAAATTTACAAGCCAAATAGTCTCCAATAAAATTGAGGAATCAATTTGTTTTTGAATACCTCAGATTCATTAATATATATTTGGTAGTGCTCAGGATCAAACCCAGCACGCCTTGTACATGGTAGGAAAGGTAAGGCAAGCACATTTCAGCCCCATTAAATTCCTGAGTTTCTTGTGTGTGTGTGTGTGTGTGTGTGTGTGTGTGTGTGTGTGTGTTACTGGAGATTGAACCCAGGAGCAATCTATCACTGAGCTACAAATCCAAATATTTTTATTTTGAAATAGGGTCTCTCTAAGTTACTGTACACTATCCTGGCACCTGTAATCCTCCTGTCTCAGCCTTCCCAATTCCTGAGATTTTTTACAGAATAAAAGTATTATTGTATCTACCTCTTAATATGGTGGTTATTTAAGAATGGTGGCTAAATGTATTATAATGGCTGTTATGAATAACATGAAATAATGGTGGTTATATATTTAATAATAATAGTGGTTATATGTATTTTTGTGTCTAAGAAAATGTATTGCAAATAATTGCATTTTTCATATTTCTAGTCTAGTTTTGTTAAAGAATCACTAATGACAAATACATTTGCTGTAGTATAGTTCTTAAGTCTTAAACTAATTTTTTTTTTTTTTTTTTTTGCGGTACCGGGGATTGAACCCAGGGGCGTTCTACCTCCGCGCTACACCCTCGGCCCTATTTTTTATACTTTATTTTGAAACCGGGTCTCATGAAGTTGCGGAGGGCCTCACTAAGTAGAGAGAGAGAGAGAGAGAGAGAGAGAGAGAGAGAGAGAAAACTGAAGCTGGCCGCAAACCCGGATCCTCCGGTCTCTGCCTCCCAAAGTATTGGGATTACAAGCGTGCACCAGCAAGCCCAGCCTAAGTCTTAAACTAATTTAAAAAAATTCTTCACTTTTTGCTGTATTTTTAGATCCATCTAGTTACAACTTATCACACTATATGACATGTAATTTAATTATTTCCACATTTGATTAAAAATAGGCTAGTATCTCTCAACTTGTTTCAAGTAGTATTAAATATTCCCAGAATAATAATTTTAAATTTTTATTTTATCCTTTCAATATGTGTTCCCTTGAGGACTACCTTTAGCTTGATGATTTACAATCAATCAATTATCACAACCAAAAAAGCTACAGAATATTGCAATTCCACAATGGAAGAAAATCACTAAGTCAAATTTCCTTGCTCCCATCACATATATTCACAAACGAATCCTCTATTATTTGCTCTTCTTACTTATAGGGCATTTGAAAAAGGTCACTGAGTCAGTAATTTCTCAGTGAAGATCAAAGCCACTCTCTTTCTCATCCATTTCACTCCTGTCTGTCTTCATCCTATTACATATGTATGAACTTTCTGTGGATTGGCATTAGCAGACGCTGCCAGAGGGGTAAAGCAGAAGTTTGGGATGTCACTTCAATTAGTCAATTGTATCATCCATGATTTGATTGCTTTCAATGGCTCTTTTCCCCATCTGTAAATCTAAGTGTGTCCTCAGGATCTCTCCTTGCCCATTCCCTGCTTTGCCAAGCTCATCAACTCTATTGACTTTATCGCCTCTTCATCAAAAACTCCCAACTTTATCACTAGCAATAACTTTCCGCTTGATGTTGAGATTCACATATTCAGTGTCTGCTTCACGTGTGCACCTCTCAATATTTCTAAGACCAAACTCACCACTTATTTCTGAAAAGCCAAAGCATCCTCTTGATGTCCTAACTGTGAATGGTACCACCCAGTCATCTTTGATTCTTCCCTCAACCCTCTCTCCTGCATCCAATTAGTAGCCAAGTACTGCAGATTCAAACTCGGTGTCTCTCACATCATCTGGTCTTCCCATTCTCATCACCATCTCCCAGTTCAGGCACTCATTACCTTCTGCCCTACTGCAATAGACTAACTGATCTTGCTACTTTTAAGTCCCTCTGTATCTTAATTCTTCCCACATAATCCTAGTAGGTTCTACACTGCAACTTTAATTAAGAGCTTCCAGACAATCCCTCCTGCAGACAAAATGATGTACAAAGTCATACCCTGATATTTAAGACCCCCAACATGATGGCTACACCCACCTTTCAACTTCCTGTTGCACTCCATCTTTCCTCATGTCCTAGTTGTCAGTTAAACTATGCTGCTTTCTGTTTCATGAAAATAGCTTAGCTTTTCCCAGTTGTAGCTTCATTCATGTAATATTATTATCTGAAATACATTTCTCTAACATCTCCATCTATGCTTGCAAATTATCCTACGGTCTTTTTCAAGAGGAAGGTAAAATACCACATTATATAAGCAAGCTTTATCCTTCCTTCTCCCATATCGCCATCTCATTCAGGGAATGTCACTTTTTTCTTCTTCTAAATAGTACATTTTACCAACACCATATTACACCAAATCATACAGTCAACTACATACCTTGTTTACTACTGCCTTTCTCACCAACAACTATGATGTTGATGTGGAAAGGAACAGCCTGGTAGCAAGTACTATAAATATTTGAGGCACAACAAATATATGAGTTAAATTATTCTCTTCCAAACATTTGTCCGCAATGTTCAGTTACCCAGCAATGAACCCATGAATGTGCTCAAAATATAAAGCCAGTAGTTTAAAACATTACTTTATGTCTTTCCCAACCTAAACAGAAATATTAACAAATAAAATTCTTCATGAATCTTTCATTATATATCTCTGGTATGACTACTATAAAGCAGAAAGTCCAAAGGAGGGTAAATAGTGGTAGGGAATACTTTCTAGGTTTCAAGACCTATGTTTTATTATATTGAATATATTTATGCATTATACTTAATCATCACAATGACAATGTATGTCTTTTTATTATCACACTATATAGATGTGATAGCACAGGCTTTTAAGATGCAAATCTCTGATCTTTGTTAAGATAGTTAATAAAGTGTAAAGCTGAGACTAAACACAAATCTCTGAGCCAAAAGCTCATATATTAATGTTAACTGCAATTCTATAATACTGGCCTCTCTATAGAAGTAAAACCGAAATAGTGAAGAATTAAAGACATACCTAATAACCAAAAAAGAAAACAAAAGAAAAAAAGTAATAGCATCTTAAGAACAAAGAGTTGGAAAAGCATAATCAGTTTAATTATACATATGAAAGAATAATTTAGAATGCCAGCCCAAATTTTTCTATTTATGTACTAGAATTTTAGGTAAGGAGAAAATGCAGAATCTAAAAATATGGGCAAAAGGCAATCTCTGTAAACACCATGTCCTGTGAAACTACCTCACCTGCCCTGCCCTTCCTTTTCATTTTAATTTTGAGTTAATGCTTCTGTAAATATAAGGAAGTTTTTTTCTTTGTATCTCACACATCAGATCTCTTTGCTACCACATATTGGCTGAATTAAGGGAAACTGAACAAAAGGGAGGTATTTCCAAGTAATTGATTAACTTATTCTGAAAAGCACCTGTGATTGGTAGTATAAAATTTGCTTCTTTGGAACATATATAAAATTCTGACAGCATGGCATATACTCAACAAATTAATGAAATAATGTAAAATACATTCCTAACCAAATTCCAGAAACAAAAACATTTTGGGGCCTAAATGTCAAAGTTTAGCATTTATTTTATATTATTTATAGTATATGTAACATGTTATTTAATGATCAAAAATATTTCTGTAAGAATTTTGAAAAGCTACTCTCATGCTTTTCAGTTGGAGAGGGAAAAGAAAGTATGCAATACATGCCAAAAGAAACCAAAGAGAGAGTTTATCACATTTTCCTGGAAATACCTGAGGGCCTAAACTCCTAACACCTTAATTTTCAATTGGATACACCATTCAGGTATTTACACCGCTTGGAAAAGAAACAGGGTTCTCAAGGAAATTCTTTGAAATTATGTTTAAGGCCACAAAGCATATTTTAAAACCTTAATACCTAACCTACTTCTCTAGAGTCCTTTTACTTTTCTTCGCACATAAAAACATAACGTGACCCTAGTTGCACATAAGAACTCTGAAGAGTGATGCGCTAAGGATATATTTTGCATATCAATGAGACCAGAAGTGTGTCTAAACTGGTGAACCTCACTGAAAGACACAAATAAAGGTGAACAGGGGCTTTTATCTGAAATAATATTATAGTGTCATATAAAGAAGAAAGCTAACACAGCACTTTGAAGGCCACAATATATGATTCTCCTGCAGCAAGAGTTACATCCAAAAGGCTGAGCTTGTAAAAGAGAAGGTTTTTTGGTTGCTGTAGCAACATTAATCTCTGTTCTTCTGTTACAATTTCTTTCATCTCCTTACCTCCCCATGAATTCCTAGATTTCACCTACACACTGCAGACTGTAATATAATAACCAAATTAGAACCAGCTTTTCCAAAAATTTAGGGGTATGGGGAGTAAGAATATGAGAACATGCCAGAAGGATAACTCATCACTGTCAATATAAATAACACTAATAAAAACATATTAGGAGAACAAAGTCTCAGATTTTCCAATGATCATAAGTTATACCAAATGAAAACATAAAAGACAGAAGGAAATAAAGAGAAACTGTTTAGCCCACAGATGTGCACTCACACATGCCTCTCTTTCAGACCAGTCTGACTCAAAAGCAGAAGGAGAATGGGACTTACTTTGTCAACAACAGGGTTAATGCCAGGCATGGTGGCACACACCTGTAATCTCAGCTATTTGGAAGGCTGAAGCAGATGGACTGCAAATCTAGGCTAGCCTCAGCAACTTAGGGGGACCCTGCCTGAAAATAAAAAATAAAAAGGGCTGGGAGGTAGCTCAGTGGTAAAGTGCCCCTAGGGTTCAATCCCCAGTACTGGAAAAAATATAAAGAATAAATAGTAATAATAATAAGTAATAAGAAAAATAAAGAATAAAAATAGTGAAAGAGGAGGAAAATCAACTCATTTCAACCCTATATAAATTTTTTTGCTGGCCTGAGGAGGAGTTAGGAGGTATGGAACATTCCAACCAGCAAAGGTAATATTTATCCAAGGTACGAAGGCAAAGGGTTATGGCTTGTCTAATAGATTGATGAAATTCTTCTGTGTCTGTGCTTGGCTAACTCCTCCTGGCTTGTGGGTCAGACTGCAGCACCAATGCCACTTCAAATTCATAAGGACCTTGTCTGACGCACCAAGACTAGGTGTCCATGTGGCTGAAGGGTAAGACATGAATAAGGATATGACTTGAGGTAAGATAAAATGTGATGCCTTCTAACCTCTGCTGGATGGAGTTGTTTAAGTTTTACAGGTTTTAATGCCTCCTACATTTGCCTCTCTGAGTTCTTCATTCATTCCAATGTCTGTGACTTGCCCTATTAAGGCAGTGACTCCATGTTGTACAACAGGTAGGCTCAGTTCCCACATTATGTTGTTACAAACCCAACAAATGAGCTTCTGTCACCCTTCCCCAGCCTGCACCAGTTTTATATAACACCATCACACCTGAGGTTTGCAATGTGGCCTTGGACCTACAAATTGCAAAGCACTTCTTTTTTTTTTTTTTCTTGCGGTACTGGGGATTGAACCCAGGGGCATTCTACCTCTGAACTACACCCCCGGCCCTATTTTTTATACTTTATTTTGAAACCGGGTCTCACGAAGTTGCGGAGGGCCTCACTAAGTAGAGAGAGAGAGAGGGAGAGAGAGAGAGAGAGAGAGAGAGAGAGAGCGCGAGCTGAGGCTGGCCGGGAACCCGGATCCTCAGGTCTCCGCCTTCCAAAGTACTGGGATTACAAGTGTGCACCACCACGCCCGGCGCTGCAAAGCACTTCTTTTTAAAGCACAGCTTATATTTTGGAGAATCTTAACCAATGAAGACATTAACCATTTCATCAAGATAAAAGATCACTTTAGACTGTCATCAAGGAGTATGCTATTTTAATAATCAGTTGTAATTAGGTAAGAGATTAATCAAGGTTCATTTCTGAGGCATTCTCAAAAGACACATGGAGATTACTTTTGTTACTGTTTTATTGAAGTATATGCAGCGTTACATTGCTAATGAGAGCAAATATGAGCACAGTAGTCTCACGCTTCTTTTCAGATTTTGACATGAAACACTACTCAAGGAATACTAAATATATCTAGGCCTGAGAAGACAGGAGAGTTCAAAATTCAGATCTAATCTTGGCTTCATTATATCCCTGCTAGGTTACTGGGGAGAAAAGGTAGGATTGGATGAAAATCCTAGCAGATCCTCTAAGTTTCAGGATATCTTACCACATCTAGGTCAAGATAGGATGCCTAATAAAGAATACTATTACATTTTATTTATTTTTAATAAAATAACTTTATGCTCAAAAGTGGCATTTTAATATCTTCTTCATATTTGTATAGTAGATTTGAAATATAGATTCTTAAATTTGGAGACAGAATATTGTCTATTTTGTGTATATGGTATAGAGGATTGAACCCAAGGCCTCACACATACTAAGCAAGTACTCTACCACTGAACTACACCCAAATCTTGTCTTGTCTGTTTTATCTTAATTTATTTTTAGACAGGGTTTCACTAAGTTGCCCAAGCTGGCCTAGAACTTGCTATCCTCCTGCCTCAGTCTCCTGGCTAGCTGGAATTACAGGTATGTGCCACCACACCCTGCTAGAATATTAAGTTTTATTCAATGGATAAGTGTTTGGTTAGCAACACCATCATTCCTTACCAACAATCTCATCCCCGCTTCTCTCTCATCTCAGCAAATGGGGCAACAATTCAAAATGAAATCTCTCAAGTCTGAAGCTTGGTGTTATTTGTCTTTGGTTTTCCTGTCTTACTCAAAAACACAATGAATCTCACTGAGCACTTGACTCATGTCTATTATCCCAGCTATTCAGGAGGATGAGGCAGGAGAACCACAAATTCAAGGCCAACCTGGGCAAAGTAGTGAGACTCCATTTAAAAAAAAAGGCCGGGGTTCTAGCTCAGTGGTAGAGAGCCCCTGGGTCAATCCCCAGTAGCATAAAAATACATTGAAGCTATAAATGTCAATTGGTTGGTTGGTCCTCATCATCACTATTTGAGGGGTGGTAGTACTAGGGGTTGAGCCTAGGGCCTCACAGATAAAGCACATGCTCTGCCATTGATCTGTCCCTTGCCCCTCAACATCATTGTTTCTACCTTCTTGAGTCAGAACCACCAATAAAACAAACTAATACTTCTTTTTTTTTTTTGGCGGTACTGGGGATTGAACCCAGGGGCGTTCTACCTCCGCGCTACATCACTGGCCCTATTTTTTATACTTTATTTTGAAACCGGGTCTCACGAAGTTGCGGAGGGCCTCACTAAGGAGAGAGAGAGAGAGACAGACAGACAGAGAGACAGAGAGAGAGAGAAAGAGAGAGAGAGAGAGAGAGAGAGGCAGGGAGAGAGAGAGAGCTGAGGCTGGCTGGCTGCGAACCCGGATCCTCTGGTCTCCGCCTCCCAAAGTACTGGGATTACAAGTGTGCGCCACCACGCCCGGCTAAACTAATACTTTTTATAGAATCAATATAAAAAATTCTCCACCTCGTCTTAAAACTTCGTTTATTATTCAAATGTGCAATTTCTCACTTAATTTTTCTAAAATAAACTTAACTCTTCCCTTGCTGCCATCAGGGAAATACCAAAGTCCTCATAATGTTCTATCAGGCTGTTTCTGATCAAATCTTTGACCACTTCTGATCATTTCTAGACTGATTTCTGAAAAGTATCTTTTGGACTTTTGTGCTCCAACCATATTCAACTAATTAAGCCTTTGTGTTGCTGATTCCTCTACTTATAATAGTATTTTTCTTCTTCCATCTATGTGCCTGGCTAACTAATGCTTGTTGGTCTGGTTGCAGCTCAATGTCATTTTATCTTCAGAAGCACCTTTCTGTCTAGGTAGACAATCCCTCTCTGTGCTCCAGCATTAGCCTGTGCTCACAGCATTGCCTGTAATACACACTTGCTGTTGTGTGGGCCCTGGGCCATGGAATACCTGGTAACTTGAGTAACTAAATAAAGAATATTGACTTTAACCCAGTGGGGATTTAATTCCCTTTCTTGGAAATCTGAACTAAGAGGCAAGAAGGCTAGTGCCAGTTGGTGGTTGGTTCTGTGACAGAGAGGAAAGGTGCATAAGTTGAGAGGACACTCACCTCTAAGGACAATGAGCAAAGAAAGTCTTTGGAAAGATAAAGAACAAGAGATGAACTAGCACCTTGGGGGGGGGAACTCCCTAGGAATTATTTCCTGATTCTATAGTCTAGTACATGAGTCTTCTGTTTCCATAAAAATTATGTATTCTTAAGTCATTATATGTATATTTAAGCACCCCCCCACACACACACACACACAATGAAGACCTTTTCCTATTTGGGTGTAGACAAGAGGTATCCTCTAACATGCATTCAACACCCTGTACTCTCTTTTTGTCTATTCCAATAGACTCATCAAGAGATCAAAATTGGGGAGTGCTTCATCTTTGACTTCTTGGGGCTTAGTGTAGTTCCCAGTATACATTTGCACTCAAACCAGTGATGGTGAAAAAAATAAATGAGTGCAAGAATGAATGAAGGAACATCTAGAATTCAGCAATACAGACTAACTTTAAAGACTGACTTTTGCTGAAATAATTTAAAAAGTCAAATGGAGTTTTCTCCCTGTCTATAATTATCATAGAAAAAGTCCCATCTATAAACATCAAAACCTGAGAATAAGGGGGAAAATATAGTAGAGTTTGATATGATTCTCTGAAAGGACAGATAGAATACATAAGCCTCTTGTAAAAGCATGTTGGTGCCTGCAAAAAGTGAGCTTTAAAATGAGTGGAGTAAAATGAATTTTTACTACATCACATCAGGCCTGAAATGCTTTATCTGTTTTTCAAGAGAAAACTTGAAAGAACCTGGCACCCTGTATGTGTGGCTTGCAGAAGGGTTATTTGTAGATCCTCTCAATGAATTTTCTAAGCATCTGCATGAAGATCACAAATAAAGCAAAGAATACACTGATTAAGACAAAACAAAACAAACATTCTTTTAGCTTCTAGGGAGAGTCTCCCTATTTAGTCAGTAGCTGGGCTGTCAGTCCTTAGACTTCCTTCTGTCTTAATATGTCAAAGAGAAACCTGACATTAGGACATTTTTATTTTTAATTCTTTATGCTTTACTACTGTACCATGAAGTTCTAATTTCTATGAATCCAAACACTCATTAACTCTCAAGTGCTATTAGCTATCAAGAGTCAAATAAATTCAAAGGAAACAAAGGGCAAAATGTCGTTATAAACCAAAGAAAGGGGTTTGTTTTGTTGTTAGGGCTGTTTTTGTTAGATCTCTACTTGCTTGTCTGGTAATCTATGCAAAAAAGGGAGGTTAATATTTGACGACAGTATCAATTTGTTTGTAAATCCAAGATTGAGTGCATTAATATCAGCCTTCACTGTTTATATTTTTAAGTTTTATATTCTTACAAAATCTTCATTCTATAACAGACTATTTCTGTTTTGAAAAATGTGAAGGAGGTAAGGAAGAGAGGAATTTGAGTTCATTGACATTTTCTCATTTGAATTCCTCCTTGTCCTTTCAATTTAAAGAGCTTAAGATGATGGGAATCTCTTACTTCAAATTTACTTTTTAATACCTACCCAAGTGCTCCAGCTGTATGTACTATGTTCTGTGTCTGGAAATACTGTGCCCCTGTACTATTTACTTATTCTTCTTTACTCTATCTATGGGAAGCATTGTCAAATGACCTTCAGTCCCTCTCTGTCTCACTGATGAAATTACTTTTGCACAACTGCAACTTTCTAAAAGTATCACCGCCTCATAACAGGCTAACATGATTCTGTAAGCTCCTTTTATAGCGCGTGACATTTACCTTAGTCTCCATTTATGAGAGCCCATGAAATTTGCCTTGCACCCTTGCTTTCGTCTGTCTAAAACAGAATATAATTCAATCTTCCTATTTGATAGCTGATAGAAAAACATGATTTAAAATCCACCACTACACTGTAACCTGCCATATAGACATGGAAAAAACCCAAAAACTAAGAATGTAGAAAAAACTTACTAAGCTATAAAAATTGGAAAATGAAACGCTGGGGTATAGCTCAGTGGTAGATCACTTACCTAGCATGAGTGAGGCCATGGGTTAGATCCCCAGCGCCACACACACACACACACACACACACACACACACACACATACACACACACATACATATATATATATATTCAGTTGGGATAATGATCAGCCAACTTCTTAGTAAGAGTTTTATAGGAAAAAAATATTCTGATTGATATTCCAAATTTTTGTCACAAGACAGAATTGCCAACAGGTGCTTGTGTGTGTGCGTGTGAGTGTGCACACATGTGTGTTAGTTGTTGATTTAATCATTTATAACTTCTAATCTTAAAAATTAAACATCATTTCTGAGTTCCTTCATTTGCATTAGAAATTCTGATGAATATTTATATATGTTCATCATATACATGTACATTGGGTTAAGGTAAATAATTTATTTTATATTATTATTATTTTACAATATAAATCAAAAGACAAAGTAATGATAAAACTTGGCGACTATTAAAGCACATTCTGGGAAAAATATAACTGTATCCAACTTAGAGAATGCCAGGTTTGAAAAGAAAATGAAAAACAAAGCAGAAAGGAAAAAAGTAAAAGTTCTTAAAAAAGTATGTTTACTATCCATTGTCCTTAAATTTTCAGACTGTGGAGTCCTTCGGCATGCGCCTGTAGAAGAGCATGCAATCGTCCACCAATTGATTGACTGTCACCACCACCACTCCCCAACCATCACCACAAGGAAGAACTCCTACTCTGAAAGCAGAGCCCAGACCACGGAGGGAACAGAGTGAGTGAGGGGCCAAAGCCACTGTGAGTGCACATTTACCCCCACACTCACTCCTTCCTATGTCTGCAGTAACTGAAGAGTTCGGTTAGCTCCCAAGTGGGTGTATGGTGCACCTCCCATTGTCCCTCAACTGAAACAAAGTATTTCAGTTTATTTTAACAGAGAACTCCATGAAGGGGGTTAGAAGATACACTCAGCTAATACAGCGCTCTTTTATGGTCCTTTGGTAGTCTCTCTTGTTTTTTATCCCCTTCAAAAAAAAAAAAAAATCAGCCGGGTGTGGTGGTGCACGCTTGTAATCCCAGTACTTGGGAGGCGGAGACCGGAGGATCCCGGTTCGCGGCCAGTCTCAGCTCTCTCTCTCTGTCTCTCCCTGTCTCTCTCTCTCTCTACTTAGTGAGGCTTCCGCAACTTTGTGAGACCCGGTTTCAAAATAAAGTATAAAAAATAGGGCTGGGGGTGTAGCCCGGAGGTAGAACCCCCCTGGGTTCAATCCCC
>PVJS01019081.1:0-14189 GCA_004027185.1 Glis glis | reverse complement strand
GATTATAGGGATAAGATTGCTTGTATGAAGTTTTGTGAGAAAAAAGAAAAATTATACTGCCTACATATTATTTGAAAATAAAATACAAGAAAAAGCTGAGGAATGAACTTTGTGCAAATATTACATGGTATTCCTCACTGGAGTTTCAAGGTCTGGATGTCAATCGCCGTGCTTGCCAACTGCAGAAGCAATACTACTAAGTGTTCTGCAACATTTTCATAAGAATATTAGGTTGCTTCTGTAATCATAGCTTTTCTATTAGGTTGGTTATGCTTTAAACGACTACACATAATTCCTAACCATCATGTTTGCATCAAAATCCTTTCAATATCTTGTTAGTTTCCATTGATGAGGTTCTTATACCAAACAAGTAGATGATCAAAAGTATTAAAGCTTATCTTTTATGGCCTTTTAAATTTTACAAGAGTTGAAATTGCAACTAAAAGACATTTTATATTTTCTGAAATAATGAAAAAAATATTTTAACACCAATAAAAAATTGTAAACCAAGTATCTCAAAATAAGGATGAGGTTCTCATGTAGAACAAACAGGCATGCACTGTTAAAGCAACGGGCTAGTATACCACGAAGTAGAAACATCAGCCACAAGTGGGTGCAGATAGTACATACACAGGAAGACACATTTAGGGCACAGCCTGGGGCGAAGCCATCCAGGAGCCCCCTCCCGGCCACCCCCAGCCCTCTCTCCCCACCGCTGGCCGCACCTTGGGCTGCGATCTGTGCTCCTTGGGCACCTGGACCACGAACTCCTCTGGCAGCTCCACGGGGCCCTGGTCCGCGATGAGCAGTGGTGCGCTCTGCCGCTGGCTGCTGGAGGAGATGTCTGGGTGGAAGAGCGCCTCCTGGGCTGCGCTCAGCGTGTCGCGGTGGAGCAGCAAGGGCTGGATGTCGCTCATTGTGCTTGCCACCTGCGGGGACCGCAGGGCGCACATCAGACCCCACTCAGCTCAGGCTGGCCTCAGAGGAGCAGGCTCAGGACTCCAGCCACCCAGTCCCACTCAACCCTGGGCCCGAGGCGATCATACCTCCTG
This sequence comes from Glis glis, assembly GCA_004027185.1. NCBI lineage: Eukaryota > Metazoa > Chordata > Mammalia > Rodentia > Gliridae > Glis > Glis glis. The sequence goes on along the minus strand of PVJS01019081.1, from coordinate 13,137 downwards.
GCCCCTAGTGGAATGCTGATCTAGTAAACACTGTGTGTGTGCGTGTGTGTGTGTGCGTGTGTGTGTGTGTGTGTGCGCGCACACGCAATTGAACCCAGGCGATCATACCTCCTGGCCCCTAGTGGAATGCTGATCTAGCTAAACACTGTGTGTGTGCGTGTGTGTGTGTGCGTGTGTGTGTGTGTGTGTGTGTGTATGTGTGTGCGTGCACGCAATTGAACCCAGGAGCATCTACTCTGTTCTATACCTCCAGCCCTAATTCATTTTTTATTTGAAACTGGGTCTCTCTAAATTGCTGAGGCTGGCCTCAAATCTGTGATCCTCCTGTTTTAGGCTCCCAGGTACTGGGATTATAGGCATGCACCATCAAGCCCAGACTACGCTATTTTAATTAAACCAAAATATCTCATCTTCATCCCTAACAAAGATGGAAAATTAAATATAAGTACTAAAAGCACAGTATGCTGCCTGAAAAAATATAAATGTTATTTTTTATTTTTATAGATTCACAGCATTCTGATATAAATTACGGACAATAATATCGACATAAGTGTAAATTAAAGTATTGGTTACTAAATTAATTTTTACATAGAAAATCTTGATAATGGGTGAAGAAACTTTTAAAAGGATTTTTTGGTGTTTATTTTGTTTGGTTTAACGTTGCACTTATATGGATTGTTTTATATTTATTTATATGTTTTCAGGTCATTTAACAGCTTTTGAGAGATGTTGTATTAAGATCTGTGATGGGCATTAAAGTGAAAAGGATATATATACATCTTTGCCATTTATATACACAGTGATTTTACTGACAAATGGTACATATTACATAAATGAATAAATATGGAAGACCAAGACAATCATGAGAAAATAAAATTGTACACATATGATTTTGTAAATAAGTCACAAAACAATCATATTTGTATGTTATGAAATAATTGAGGTATTTAAGTACAGGGTTTCTTTCTGGCAAATTGATACATAACATGTTTCTCTACACTGCTTGCAATTCATTTAATAAGTAGGAATGATAATGAAAATTTACCTACCAATTGGAAGTAAAAGATTTTACAAAGAAAAAGATTTTGCTCTACACAAATATTTTTAAAATATTAAACACACATGTTTAAAACACATTAATAATGTTACATAACTAGCGTTAAACAGAAAATGAGAAAATCAATAATATTGATTCTAACAATAGTTTACATAGTGGTACTATAATGTATTGAGATATATATATATATATAATACTTTCAAATTAAGAATAAAAAATCTCTCCGAATCACATGAAATGATACAGCCCTTACAGAAAGAGTCATATTAAGAAGTTTGTTAAAAAAATCCACCTATGATGGAAAACATTAAAATATAAATCTGAGATTTGACCTTGAAACAACCTTTTAAATTTAAACTTACTATAATATATGATTGCTAAAATATCTATGCAAAGACATTTGATAGTCTATGTGAATGAAAAAGATGTCAAAGGAGGAAATAAGTTTCAAGGCCAAAAAATTTAGGAAAATCATAATCTCCAAGTAATTGCTATCTTTGACATGTTATTCTAGTGGTTTCTTTGATATTTCATTCTAATGGTGTCTTTTCTAAATTTTTTGACTTCTAAAATATTCCTCTCCTCACTGCCTGGAAGAACAATATGACTAATTTTAAAATATTTTTACATGAATATGTACAGAGGCATGATTTCCCTAACATTTTTATAACTACTCTACGGAAAAAAATTAGCAAAAATGTGTCAGGATATGTTTTCCTACAAGCTTTAGTTATAATTCAATTGAGAGATTTTACTTCTAGTCAAGTTAACATGCATACACATTTGGAATGATGAAGCATGTGCTAACTTGTTAATTCGTTCAACAAATATTTACTAAGTTCCCATTGTGTGTCAGATACTCTGGAGTTTGGTGAACAAAATAGTCTACATACCAACTTTAATGAATCATACATCTGGCAAGGGAAATTGAGAATAAACAAAGAGATGGATACATATGAAAAATACCTTTTTTTTTGTACTGAGGATAAAACCCAGAGGCATTCTACCTCTGAGCTACACCCACAGCCCTATTTATTTTTTATTTTGAAACAGGTCTCACTTAAGTTGCTGAGTGCCCCACTAAGTTGCTGAGGCTGGTCTTGAACCTGCGCTCCTCCTGCGATCCTCCTGTCTCAGCCTCCCAAGTACTGGGATTACAGACACAAGCCTCCCTGCCTGGCTGAAAACTACCATTTAGATATGGATAATCTACAGAAAAACTTAAATAAGCCTTTATATAAAGGATATTTTATTTGGGTTTTTATGGAATGCTTATCTATGGTGGTAAAATTTAAGCTGATATGTCAATGATATCTGAAGCTCCTGGCCACATAAAAATCAGTACCAGGCCACTGCAAAGATCTCCAGGCTGGAACTATCTAGGTCTGTTCAAAAAATTGCACCAGGGCTAACATGACTAGGTAACATGGACAAGGAGAAGAACAGTATGAAAGGCAATCAGAGAGTCACTAAGCACCAGATCACGAGCTTTGTAGAGTTAACTGTTTAAAACATCTCTTTAGCCAGGCGTGGTGGCGCACGCTTGTAATCCCAGTACTTTGGGAGGAAACCACAGGATCCGGGTTCGCGGCCAGCCTCAGCTCTCTCTCTCTCTCTCTCTCTCTCTCTCTCTCTCTCCCTGTCTCTCTCTCTCTCCTTAGTGAGGCCCTCTGCAACTTTGTGAGACCCAGTTTCAAAATAAAGTATAAAAATATAGGGCCAGGGGTGTAGCGCAGAGGTAGAATGCCCCTGCGTTCAATCCCCGGTACTGCAAAAAAAAAACAAAACATAACAAAAAACATCCTAAAGGATACTTAATAAAACTCTAGAGGAGAAAGAATAGGACAAAACAGGGGAAAGAAAAAACAATAAAGATCTCCTCTGAACTAGAGATGAAATATTTCCAGGAAAGGTCAATTTCTGGAGTAGGCAGACAATTGTTTAAAAATGTACATACAGTGGTATAAAGCATCAGTTAAAAACCCAACAGGGCCTGTATCTAACTGAAAGAATCTCAGCATGGAGAAGAAATAAGAACCCACTCCAAGAACGCTAGAAAGTAAACTTTCAGGGAAAGAGTAGGTTTGGAAAAGGAATAAAATGATTTCATGGTGGGATACTACAGAATACAAAATACTGGGAGGTTAAATAAACTTGACTCTAAAGTTGGAGGAAATTAGACTCCCACATGTTCTATGAAATACGTTCTATGTATTTTATTTATAGTTTACGTGTTCTATGTATTTTGTTTGTCTATAGCTTATACTCATTTAAATTCACCCTGTATAACAAAACAAAACAAAACAAAAAAGCCCTCAGATTCACTGATCAGTGGTAGCAAAAGTGGAGGGACTATTATACTGCCCACATAGAGAAGGGCTATTAAAGCCCAGATCTTAATTTTCATTTAAAAAAGTATGTATATGCTACACTTAGATATTGTATGGCTTCTGGGGATATATTTATTTTGTCTTTCTGAAGTTATTATAAAAATAAGTCTTCAAGATAAACATCACATTTAAAAGATTGGCATTCCACTAGAAGCATAAAAGGCCACGTGGTGGCATTAACTATAATTTGGAGGCACTCCCCTCCCCCCAAGTCTCCCTCCCATCTCTATCAGAGACTACGATTTCAAAATGTGGTATATTTTTTGGGGGGTACTGGGGATTGAACCCAAGGAAATTCTACCTCTGAGCGACACCCCCAGTCATATTTTACTTTTACTTTGAAACAAGGTCTTGCTAAATTGCTGAGGGTCTAGATAAATTGCTGAGACTGTCCTCGACCCTGCAATCCTCCTTCCTCAGATTCCCAACTACTGCGATAACAGGTATGTGTCACCACGCCCGGTTTGTTGTACGAAATTTTAAGATGTGTCAGAGGCAATTTTGGTTCTAGGTCAGGAAGTAGTAAGGTCAATGCATCTTGTTCTTTCTTTGTAGCCTTCATCACAAAAAAAGAAACTTCATTATCTTATAAAAATTACATATCTGATTAAGACTTCGTTTGAATAAAATGGTGCTATTTTTAAAGTTTAATTGTTTTAATTATAGATAATATCCAGTACTCAGTATAAGTAATATGGGTTACCTCTATACCCATACTTTCCACACAATCACTCTGTATTGAGATATTTTTACAGTTTACATGTTTTGATTCTGTTTTCCTAGTGGGTAAGCACAAAGTCTAAAATTACTATTTCGTAAGCTACTGAATTGATGAAAATATTTATCATGTGTTCATACACTCTGACAAACATCAGAGACCATCAGAGTATCAAAGTTTCAGAAAGTAGGTTCTGTGCGAATGTGAGGCAAGAGTATCAAGAGGAAAAATAGCAAGTCCTTCAGCAGTGAAGTGACTTTGATATAGTAGCAGAATGTTCATATTATCTGTGGAATGTACAATTGAAATAAACACCAACAACATCAGAATTCAAGGGTATGTACTTTCAGAGATCAACATTGATTTCTCAATGATTAAAAAATTAAATAAGCATTGTTTCTAAACAACTTCAGTTTGCTTCTGTTTTCTTATTTTCCTTAGATGAGTAGCTGTGTAATCTAGTTGGAGTTACAAGGAATTTAACTTTCATAAATGAAGAATGTTTCTTTTTCTTTTTTGCTATCTGGGGTACTCTACCACTGAGCTGCACCCCCAACCCATTATTTATTTATTTATTTATTTTTTAACAGGTTTCCATAAATTGCCCAGGCTGGTTTTGAAATTGTGATCCTCCTGACTTGCCTCCCAAATGCTGGGATTACTGTGTCAGGCTAGAAAAGTAATATAGTTTACTATGTCTTTTTTTTTTTCCAGTACTGGGGATTCAACATTGGAGCATTCTACTACTAAGCTACATCCTCAGCCTTTTTTATTTTGAGATAGAGTTTTCCTAAATTCCTCAAGCTAGACTAGAATTTGTGATCCTGAGGAGCTGGGATTATAGGCATGTTCCACTGCACCCAACTACCATGTATTTTATTAGTTAGCTAATTATAAGACATAAATAGTTTAAAATGTGTGCTAATATAGCTATGATCCTGACCTACATATTCAACATTGCCTTTTACTATCATTTCTTGGATAGATAGTGCCTATCTATCCATGCATACCTGTTCAAATTATCCGTCTTAGCAGGACATTCTTTCCCCTACTGCTATCCAAATCTCCCTGCTTTCTTTCTTTCTTCTTTTTTTGGGGATTGAACCCAGAGGTACTCTACCTCCAAGATATACTCCCAGCCCTATTTTATTGTTTATTTTGAAACAAGGTCTTGTGAGGTTGATGAGAGTCTCACTACTTGCTGAGGCTGTCCTCGAAACTGCAATTCTCCTGTCTCAGCCTCCCAAGTACTGGGATTACAGTCGTGCACCACCACTTCTGGCTTGCCCTGTTTTCTAGTAGCACTACTCCCCATAATTTATCAAACTGTTCAAAATATATATTGAATATATATACAAATATATATTCAATATATATATGTATCAAATCATCAAATTTCATAGTATTTCCCCTCTACTTTGTACTAAGACTTGCCTAAAGTCTTGTGTTTCTATTTCCACGCTTTAAGCAAAAACAATATTGCTTTCTTCCCTAAATGAAGATTTTTTCCAAATTTTAAAATTTATTTCCTTTATTATATTTTAGCTCCATCTCAATATGCTATTTATATTGATTCATTTCTAGTTTACATCATAGGTCTACCCAGTATGGCAAGTACTCAGTAGGTTATAAAAATACCTATGGAAGAAGCCCCTAAGAGATATTTAAGAAACTTTTATTTGAATTTATCTCCAAATAACTATTTGAAAAGTATCACTGCATCACAGACCGACAGCTTTGAGTCCAGTTTTTTCATCTTAAGATTGCTTATGATCCTCTGGATTGTTAGCAGTTTTCACCAAGTTACTGTGAGCAAAACTGTTCAGCTAACCAGAAAGTGCTATATAAATGCTGGAAATTATATTGAAATAGTTATAACAGCAGATGATTGATAGATACTTGAATGTCTAATCCAACTGCCTCGCAACACATATATAAGGGAAGGAGAGACTATTGCTTTCATTTCCTTTTTTGTAAGTAAAGGGACATTGTCTAAGTTTGCTTCCTTATGCATAACTGAAAGGCTATATGTTCTCCCCGCACCTTCGTTTTGACCACATAAAAGATTATGTCTTTCCTGAGTTCTCCCTAAGGTGTGTGTGATAGCGGCATAATTTCTTTACAGGCTCAGAGGTAATCTATAACAATAGTCATACAAGTTCCAATTCAAGCACCTGAGAGAGGATGCTACTGGGTGGAAATTACAACATGAACCCTCTATCATGGAGAAAAAAGTCTGTTTCAATTTGGGGTCTTATAAGAAAATAGCTCAGTCGTGACAAGTTGTCCTCCTGTGTATGAGGAAGCAAGGTTTATGGAATACCTGGATGTTATTGAATTTAACTCAACAGACTCCTTCTCTAGACTGAACTGTTTCACCAAATGTTGGTATGCTCCACGTGGGTGAGCAATTTTCCCTTCAGACTAGGTTTCTGGCTCTTTTTCTCCACAGCATAGCTTGCCACAGTAAAAGAGAACAAATAAGTAAAACAAACGTTTGCCAGAAGACTGAACAAGCAAGGTGCAAAGCTTTGTAAGACACACTGAGAATAGTAGAAAAGGCAAATTCTTTGTTGTCAATAAAGCTGAAGCGAAACTTAATTAGTTGAGTTAAAGAGTAAAAGAATCAACTTTTAATGATAGCTTTTAAAATAGCTTTCCAAATCTGACATTTTAGCTATCCTAAAAATGGAGGGGGAATTTGTGATTTATTCATTGTCATGGTTGCCTAAATTGTAATGTTGTGATGTAAATATCTCAAACACTTGTGAAAATTAGTAAGCAGAGAGTTTCTGTTAATGGAATAAATTTTCAGAAATTTGGCTTTTGACCAAAAGACTGATTTACTTTCATTCAAATTAAGCAAAATGCATATTACATATCTTACTCATCAGAGGAATGACAACTAATTGTAAATTTTTCTTTTTCTAACTTAAAACACCTGCCTCTTTGCAAACATTACACAAACATATTCCAATTCACGGTAACAAAAACATAGCTTTGGAATTTACTATTTGTGTGATAGTGACTTTTTCCCCCCTCTCTTCCCCTCTTTAGGAATATTACTGTTTTAATGTTATGGAAGCTGTGATTTCAAAATACTCTAAAGTAAATTATTTCTTTAAAAATCTTAATGACTACAGTAATGGGGCACTCTTCCTCAGTCACATTGCCAATCATACTTGGTGTGTGGGCAAGATGAGCAAAAATGATACATATTTTGACAGGGACTTGTCACATTAGTGAGTTCTGTCTCCTTATCCTAAGTTAATCATAACCGGCATCTCTGAAGAAAGCTGAGAAGAATGAAAATCTTTTTTTTTCTATTTTTTATGATACTAAGAGATTTCCACCACCTGCCTCCCAACCCCTTTCTCAACACAGACACAAAATGACTGTCTAAGTGCCGGTTAAACACACAGCAGCCATGTTCACAGGATCAAATGTCAAAATGATCAATTATGTTATGTTGGTGGCATATGTATACATAGTGTGTTTATTATTGGACGCCTACTTTTAAAAATCAACATGGTGGTTTTGTATCTGTCTGCAGAAGCACAAAAGAAGCCTACCAACAACAGCCTGTAACCTACAATACAGCTGGACCATCACAGCCATTCCAACTATCCGAAGATGGTGACTAATGTAGCAGGTTTTCTGTTAAGCTATTGTGTAGAGGTCCCTGGAGGGAGAGTACCCTATCAACCTGTTGCTTTAAATGTTTGTACTATTTGCTTTCATTATTAAATCATGTGCCCTTAAGGTTCTCCTGGTGTTTCCAACTTCACTATCAAAAGGGGAGAAAAGGAGAAAGAATCACTGGGAAATAACCACCAAAATCGTTGATTTTTTAAAGAAAGCTTCAGTAAAGAACAGTTCTGATCCAATTCAGGTGGTGTTTATGATTATTACTTTTGTGGTATCTCTGACAGCTTGCAGAGAGTCAGTAATCTGTGAAAGCAGACTATTTGTTCTTTTTATAAATATGGAGGGGTTTTTCTTTCCACCTACATGATCTAATCATATCTGGATCTTTCCTCCTCATGTCATCTGTTGTTCTCTAATGCAACAGCAAAAATCAATCTGTTTTAAAGTCATCTGAGTCCAAGAAACGGAATGATACCTTGTAAAATGCTATTTTAATTTTGAACATCGTTTTTATCTTTGTATTTAATCAAAACAATGCTTTCTCTAATTTAGCTCATTGAATTTACCCCTTTTAACTTCATGAAGGACTGGTGATATCAAAATGGGGGTATATCTGTCGCTCACTGTTCAGTTTCTGCAAACTTGGAGGGAAGAGTGAAGACGCGAAATTTTATTGGGCTTACAATCTAATTAAAAGTGACAGACTTGCGATCTGAATAGCTTTTCAACACCCTTTAGCATTTTTTTTTTGAATGCTGATCTAAGCTTAAGATGTTCATTAGTAACTCATTAAAGACTTAGTTACAGTCCAGTGGGTGAGTCCTGAATATAATGATGGAATGAATGTGTGTACAAATGTGTAGACTCATAATTAGAGAAACTGTCACATTCGGGGATTAAGGATATACAATGCAGCCTTTGAAAAACACTGTGGAAAGTAAGTGACCCCAAGATGGTGTTGTATTTTAAATTTTGCTTACGATCCAGGTCATTTGTTTTACAGTTCTAATTCCTAAAGGTATGTTTTAATGACCACATTCTCCTAGGATTACATGCAAGAAGTTTTATGTTAGGACCTTTCTATACATTGTTTTATTCAATCCTCAAACTATATAACAAAGTTGAATAAATTATCCCTTTAACAAATAAAGACACTGTGATTTAAATCGGTTAAGTTGATATTTCTTGGAAACAACAGCATTGAAATTGGAATTCAACTCTAAGGCTAGTGATCTTTCTGTTTCATTCAACAGGACCTTACAAGTTAAAAATTATAAACAAATTAGATTAGACAGTATTACAAAGTTGATTTTCTGGGCTTCATGTAAGCAATATGTTCTAAATATGTTGATATTCTGTTGTTCCTTGCAACTACAGGAGCTGTTTGGTGTCAATTATAAATCATTTATAAATCACTTATTTACTTTAGTTCTCTCCTAATCCATCCTTTCCAAACTCTATCTATCTATCTATCTATCTATCTATCTATCTATCATCTATCTATCTATCTATCTATCTATCTCCCTCCCTCCCTACCTATCTAAATTTTTTTAGTGGTACTGGCGATTGAACCCAGGGACATTCTACCTCTGAGCTATATCCCCAGCCCAAATTTATGTTTTAGTTTGAAACAGGGTCTCACTAAATTGCTGAGGCTGGCCTCGAACCTCAGATCCTTCTATCTCAGTCTGCCAAGTACTGAGATTACAGGTGTGTGCCACCATACCCAGCTACAAACAATAATATTTTCATACTAGCTAAGTCAAATTGGCAGGGGTAGAAAATTGCTGGAATCCTTGCCATATAAAACCTCATGTCCTCTGCTGATTTCCTTCTTTGCTTCTACTCATAACATATTGAGTTTAGAGGACACTGATGTACAAAATGTGAATTTTTTCTTTTTGTGGTACTGGAGATTGAACCTAGAGTCATCCTACCTCTGAGCTATATCCTGTCTTTTATTTTTTATTTTGAAACAGGGTCTCACTAAGTTGTAGAGGGCCTCAAGAGGTTGCTGACACTGGCCACGAACCTGTGATCCTCCTGTGTCAGCCTCCCAAGTACTGGGATTACGGGTGTGCGCCACCACGCCCGGCTACAATATGTGACAGGGATGGACCTAGAGCTATAGAATCACATAACATTCTTGACATAAACTAAAAGAGGTGTCCAGTAGTTTGCAGGACACATTAGAGAGCCGGGCGTGGTGGCGCACGCTTGTAATCCCAGTACTTTGGGAGGCGGAGACCGGAGGATCCGGGTTCGCGGCCAGCCTCAGCTCTCTCGCTCTCTCCCTGTCTCTCTCCCTGTCTCTCTCTCTCTCTCCTTAGCGAGGCCCTCCGCAACTTCGTGAGACCCGGTTTCAAAATAAAGTACAAAAAATAGGGCCGGGGGCGTAGCGCGGAGGTAGAACGCCCCTGCGTTCAATCCCCGGTACTGCAAAAAAAAAAAAATAGGACACATTAGAGAAACAATGTCAATGGAAATAAAATTAATGACTGAATATCCATAATTCACAACTTGAAAATGTAATGACTAAAGTAGAAATAAGAGAATTTTAAAATCTATAAGGAAGAGAATTTAGATTGTACAAAAGTGGAAACTTTTTGGCCATTATGGTTAGTGTGTAATGATCTTCATCATTTCCTTAGGGAAGAGGAATTGGAAATTAATAATAGAACCCAATTAATTATCTCACTATTTTGTGTATAATTCACATTAATACAAGTTTCCTATCATAACGAAGGTTCAATAATTGCAATTATTAGTTTTTGTCATTATAATAAAATGTGAATTAATTCATTACTTTTAAGAATTGAATATGTAAATAAAAGGGTAAGTAGGATGAAGGTGGCAGACAGATGGTATATGATTCAAAATAAAATAAAATAGGTGAGATTTAAAAGGGTGAATATGCTGACAAAAATTCTCTCCTGGGAAATACATCATAAAGATCTCTTAAGTCTAAGAGTCTTCTAACAATAATTTCTTCTGGTCTTTTCTAAGAAGGATGTTTCTATAAAGAATGCATACAATTCAATGATAAAAACGACAAATAATCCAATTAAAAATCAAGAAAGCAGCCTGGTGTGGTAGCACATGCCTATAATCTTAGTACTTGGGAGGCTGAAACAGGAGGATCACAGGTTTGAGGCCAGCCTCAACAACTTAGCGAGACCCAGTTTCAAAATAAAAAAAATAATAAAATAAAATAGGGCTGCAGGTGTAGCTCAGAGGTAGAATGTCCCTGAGTTCAATCTCCAGTACCCAAAACAACAACAAAACAAAACAAAAACAACAACAACAACAACGAAACCTCATTGAGAAAGCATTCGATATTATTTCTCCAAGTAAGATATACAAATATACAAATAGCAAACATACAAATAGCAAATAAGCACATGAAAAGAAGCTCAAAATCACATACATTTGGGGAAATTCAAATAAAAACCGCAATGGGCTATTAATTCATCTCCACTGAGATGAATAACATAATGAAGACACAATAACAAATGTTGGGGAGGATGTGGAAATGTGGGAACCCTCATAGAGTTTGGAAACTGTTCAGTCACTTTGGAAAACAATTTAGCAGTTCTGCAAAATGCAAAACATAGGGTTATCATATGGCTTAGTATTTGTACTCCTAAGTGAATACCCAAAAGAAGTGAAACAAGCCCACACAAAAACTTCTACATGAATTTTCTTAGCAGCATTATTCATAATAGCCAGAGTGGAAATAATTGAAATTAATATCAATTGATAAATAAAGTGTGGTATATTCACACAATGGAATACTGTTCTGTAATAATAATAATATAGAAAATGTTACAATTTAATATTAACATAATAAAAATTAAATACTGATATATGCTAGGACATGGATAACCTTTAAAACATTATGCTAAGGGAGAGAAGCCAGTCATAAAAGACCACATATTATATAATTCCACTTATTTGAAATGACCAGAATAGACAAATCCATGGACACAAAAAGTAGACTACTAGTTGGCACGGGCTGGAGAGGAGAGGGGGACAGGGTGTCATTTCAATAGGTACAGGGTTTCTTTTGTGGGTACCAATAACATTATAAAGTTGATTGTGGTAATGGTTGCATAATTCTGCATAAACTTAAATCAATTAAACTCTACACGTTAGATGGTTAAGTTTTATGCTATGTGAAATATATCTCAACAAACTTGCAAAAACAACCCGTCCATGATACACCTTTTTAAGAAACTATTACTGTATTGGATGCATCTAGTTGTTTAAACTACATGTTTTATCTCATAAATGAATAACTTTTTCCTTTATCATGAAAGAATCACATTTTCTCAGTCTCACTCACAGCTGGGAACATGTACGGCATCCGAACACATTCATAAAAACTTTCCATTAGAACCTCCACAGAACTCCCCTGCCCTTCCTACAGACTGCAGAGGCAAAGACCCTCAAGATGACTTTGGAAGTCTCCTGCCATTACACTGGAGTCTACCTTGAGCACAGTCTATTTACCTGTCTAATATATCATTAAGAAATGGAGACAAAAAGTACATAGCTCAAAGAAGTCTTCTTTCAGAAATTAGATGAAATACAGTTTAAAACATACACACATGCAAAAAACAATCGATTTGAACCTTACTTGACTACTCCTAGACATTTGATTTTCTGAGGAGCCATTCCTATCACTTTAGCATGTATATATGCATATATGTATGTACGTATGTATGTATGTACGTATGTATTAGGGGTGAACCCAGGGGCATTCTACCTCTGACCACACCCCCAGCCCTATTTTATTTCTTATTTTGAAACAGGGTCTCACTAAGTTGCAGAGGGTCTCACTAAGTTGCTGAAGCTGGCCAGGAACCTGTAATCCTCCTCTCTCAGCCTCCCAGGACTGGGTTTACAAGTGTGTGCCACCACGCCCAGCTTCCCGTCACTTTACAAGTCAAGAATGAACTGCTGTGCAGTTTCAGGGATCTCACATTCACAACTGATCAATTTGAAAACTTTGGGAATTTTATTTTATACTACCGCATTTTTATTTTTTTGCGGTACCGGGGATTGAACCCAGGGGCATTTTACCTCTGTGCTACACCCCCGACCCTATTTTTTATACTTTATTTGACACAGGGTCTCATGAAGTTGTGGAGGACCTCACTAAGTAGCTGAGGCTGGCCGCGAACCCGGATCCTCCAGTCTCCGACTCCCAAGTACTGGGATTACAAGTGTGTGCCACCACGCCCGGATTATAATACTGTATTTTATTTATTTATTTATTTATTTATTTATTTATTTATTTATTTATTTTGCGGTACCGGGGA